>NW_018922896.1:190643-246302 GCF_002207925.1 Prunus avium
CCCCCCCCACTCTTTTCTTTCTTGTATACTTTGTTTCTCCCTTCAGAGTTCACATGGTTACAAATGGATTTTGCTTTTGCAGGCCAAGAAACCTGTGAAAACCACAATACACATATAATCTCTCTCTCTCTCTCTCCACATACAGAATATATATCACCCTATCTCTATCTCTCTGTACTATATTGTTACCAGCATTCAGATCTTCTGTGTTTGTTTTACATTCATACAGATTGGGAGATGTTGTCATGGCATGCAAGTACAAATTCAATTGATGTATCATTTTGCTTTATCTTCTCTTTCTGTGGAGACATAAGGGCGGCCATGAATTTCGACGTCATTCCAGGCTAACTCTGCAGAACATGTGATTTCAGGCTAACTCTGTGGGAAGCCAACAGGAAGGGGAACTGATTAACGTTATCATTCAAAATCACAGGTTAGGCTCCTTCTGACCTTTGGCCCCTGTAATGTATATCATCTTGTGTATGAGGTTTTTATATACAGGTCTCAGCATAAGGTCAAATCCATCCAAAAAGAAACGAACATCAAAACAGGAAGGATCCGAAAATCAACAAAGGCAATAAGGCCATGACAAATTCTTTATTCAAACCATCCAATGGTGCATATGCCAGTTTTGAATAACAAAATACCATATTTAAGTTTCACTGGAGAAGGCAATCCTATCAGGTTAGAAGACAAATGGAAGTGGGGCAGAGTTCAAACTCTGTATCATCAGCCAAATGCAAAGAGGTTGCTGTTTCCTATGAAAAGGGAAAGGAGCATGAAAGCACTGCTCAAAACGGCCAAGACAGGAAACAAAGTGAAGATCAAGGAAGCAGCAACCATCAAGAGCCCGTCATGGAAAATTATCGGTATTGGTTTGTGCGGTATCCTTTTCATTTGGTTCCTATATTTACAAAGAATGGAAGTCAACATCAAAACCATAACTCTGCCCTCCATACTGCACATAAAGGTACTCTTTTGGAGATGAGGATGGGGGCGGAATTTGTAAGATTTCAGGAATGTCTGATGTAGGGGGTGAAGGCATGTCTTTTTTCTTCAGAGAAAAGTAAACATCAGCTATAAGAAGCCAAATAATATCAGGTTCGATAGATGCAAGACCTTGAAGGGCATTTACAGATGCATCACAGAGACCTTGGAGGGCATTTACAGATGCATCAAGGAGACCTTAAAGGGCTTTAAATATATTTTCATATTGCACCAACAATAAAAATATAGATTTCTCTTAAGGCCTATCTTTTGAGGTGCCCTTTGTGAAAATCTACACTCCTATAAAAGTGTTTATAAACAAAAGCACTATGATTGTTGGGTAAGTGTGATTAACATTGGAGAGTTGGGCCAATGGGCTTGGCTATAGGCTTGGCTTTGAATTTGGCTTTCATTAATAATAATTAAATTAGTCAAAGACATGGGCCTTAGGCTATGTAGAAAGTTAATTAAGACACCAAGATGATTTCACAAAAGACTTTAATAAATAGAAATTAATTATTTTGTGGACTTTTTCTATAACTTTTTTAATATTAAAATATAATTACTAATTAAAGTAATTCAAAAGGCTAAGATATTACGTAATTACATATATTAAATTAAAGAAGTAGGACAAAAAACAAAAGTAAAGAAACTAATTATATATTTTTTAAATGAAAATGAAAAAAAAAAAAAAAACACTTGTCCCCGACGAAAGTTCGTCAGCATAGGTCTACGCCAGCGAAATTTCCCTGATTAAATTTTATTTTTAAAACGTACAACCGCCCAGCTATACTATTTCAATATATAAAAAAAGGGACGCACCCAGTGCGTAGGTGCCACGTGTCAAAACAGTAAAACCAGGAGGCTATATTATTTTTTTTATTTTATCTTAAAAAAAACGGAAAAACAAGTATAACCGCATGGCTATACTATTTCTTAAAAAAATTCAAAATGAATCCACGTGTCAAATAGGTGCAGCCGTGCGGCTATACTATTTTTTAATTAAAAAAATAGAGAAAAACGGATATAGCCTCCCGGCTATACTATTTTGTAAAGACAATTAGGGAAAAACTGAGAATAGCCGTGCGGCTATACCATTTTTTTTTATAAATATATATTATTTTTATTCAATAGTATGTGAGAATTATATGTATAATACGTGAATTTTGTGTGCCTTATTGAAATTTTGGTACAAAATAGGTGTATTAAAGATGATAAATACGTGCATATAATACATTATTAAATGTGAAAGTGCTAGAATCTTTATATGGGTAATAACTCTAGAAAAGTAAAAATTAAAAAAGGGACAATAGATACTCGAGTAATGGCCTAATAGTAATTGATAGGGCTCTTGGGCTGTGGAGAAAGTTAATTAAGACATCTAGACGATTTCACAAAAGACTTAATAAATAGAAATTAATTATTTTGTGGACTTTTTCTATAATTTTTTATATAAAATAAAATATAATTACTAATTAAAGTAATTCAAATAGGCTAAGATATTACTTAATTACATATATTAAATTAAAGAAGTAGGCAAAAAAACAAAAGTAAAGAAACTAATTATATATTTTTTAAATGAAAATGAAAAAAAAAACTGTCCCGATGAAAGTTCGTTGGCACAGGTCTATGTCGGCGAAATTTCTGTGTGCCGAAGAACTTTCTCGGATTAAATTTTATTTTTAAACAGTACAGCCGTGCGGCCATACTATTTCAGCGCGTAGGTGTCACGTGTCAAAAAAGTAAAGCCGGGAGGTTTTTTTTTATATAAAAAAAGGGAAAACAGGTATAGCCGGACGGCTATACTATTTTTTTTTTAAACTTAAACAAATTCAAAATGAATCCACGTGTCAAATAGGTTCAGCCGAACGGCTATACTGTTTTTTAAAGACAATTTGGGTAACAAGGCTATGCCATTTCTTAAAAAAAATTCAAAATGAATCCACGTGTCAAATAGGTACAGACGCACGGCTATACTATTTTTTTTAAATAGAGAAAAAAATGGGTATAGCCGAACGGCTATACTGTTTTTAAAGACAATTTGAGTAACAAATGGTATAGCCGCACGGCTATACCATAATTCAAAATGAATCCACGTGTCAAATAGGTACAGCCGGACGGCGATACTATTATTTTTTCAATAGAAAAAAAGGGGGGCTATACGATTTCTTAAAAAAATTCAAAATGAATCCACGTGTCAAATAGGTACAGCCGTCCGGCTATACTATTTTTAATAAAAAAATAATAATAAAGGGTATAGCCGCCCGGCGATACTATTTTTAAAAGCCAATTAGGGAAAAACTGTGTATAGCCGCGCGGCTATACCATTTATATATATTATTTTTATTCAATAATATGTAAGAATTATGTGTATAATACATGAATTTTGTGTGTCTTGTTGAAATTTTTGTAAAAAATAGGTGTATTAAAGATGAGAAATACGTGCGTACATTTATTATTAAACGTGAAAGTTCTAAAATCTTTATATGGGTAATAACTCTGGAAAAGTAAAAAAATCGAAAAGGGACAGTAAATACTCGAGTAATGGCCTAATAGTAATCGATAGGGCTCTTGAGCTATGGAGAAATTTAATTAAGATACCTAAATGATTTCACAAAAGACTTCATAAATAGAAATTAATTATTTTGTGGACTTTTTCTTTAATTTTTTTTATGTTAAATAATAATTAAAATATAATTACTAATTAAAGTAATTTAAAAGGGCTAAGATATTACTTAATTACATATATAATTACCTATCCCATTAATCGATTTAATTTTTTTGAGTTTTTAGGTATTAATTGGCATAATCGTCGTGAATTAGAATCATTTCAATATCCATATGTTACATCTAAAGAGAAAATTGAGATTCTCTTTTTTCTTTTTGCTAGTAAGTAGAACGAGGCAAAATGACCAAACAAAAATGGGAAAAAGCTTGGCTCCTTAAAATTACGGAGGAGCTCCTCCTTGCAATCAATGGGGTTTTGACACATGTTAAATTTTTAAAACTTCTTTTTTTCTTTTTTGTTGAAACTTCGTCAATGTTTGCTTGAATTTAACAAATGTCAAAACCCCAATGGTTTTAAGGAGGAACTCCTCCTTAATTTTAAGGAGCCAAGCCTTGGTCGACCAAGCCTATATGATAATTTTATAGAAAATTTGACTTTATCCCCTTTAAACTCATTTATTCTAACCTAATTAAGCTTGATGTGTCAGATTTTATATTTTCAGATCCCTAAAATACCCCCACTTAAAGTTGTACTGAATATATTATCAACATATTTTTTGTTGGAATTCAATTGTCATTAATGTCCGTTTCATCTGATTAATTTTAAATTTTGGGTTCACAAATATTGTAGCTAGTGAGTGATGAGTTTTTAGACACACTAGAAGGCCTTCTGTGGAACAAATGGGCCAGCTTTTGGCACCAAGGTTAGCAACTACCCTCCATGTCCCAACCCTGAGCTGATCAAGGGTCTCCAGGCACACTGCCGGCTGTATGATCCTGCTCTTCCAAGATGACAAGGTCAGTGGAGATGGCCAATGGATTGATGTATGCGCTACTCCATTGTTATCAACCTTGACCAACTTGAGGTATTAAAATTAGTCACCCCAAATAACGCAACTTTCCAAATTAATGTTACTTCATGCACAAGTCAATTTGCTTACATATATAATAAACTTACAATTTTGAATTCCCCTATAGCATAGGTGATCACTAATGGGAAGTACAAGAGTGTGGTGCACAGAGTGATTGCCCAAACTGATGGCACCAGAATGTCAATAGCTTCCTTCTACAACCCCGGCACTGGCAGTGATGCTGTCATTTGCCCTGCACCAACACTGGTGGAGAAAGAAGCAGAGGGGAAGAATCAAGTTTACCTGAAATTCGTGTTCAAAGATTATATGAAGCTCTATGATGGCCTTAAGTTCCAGGCCAACGAACCAAGATTTGAAGCCATGAAAGCAGTGTAAGCTAATTTCAGTTTGGATCTAATTTCAACAGCTTAAGAGGAAATTGAGTTTTACTAGAAGCAGCAAAGCTTGTTTGTTTAAAGTAATTACGGGTGTGACCAAAGTTTTCGCATGAACTATATTTGAAGGTCTCCTAATTTTTAATTATCCAAGCTGTCACCTTAGAAAACAAGGACTTCTTCAACCAAGAAAAAAGAAAACAAGGGCTATAAAATCTGTGGCCAAATAGCAGCAGCCATGCCGAAATGGTGAACATCTGAAGCTGAAGTTTTCAAAAGCAGCAACAGAGGACGATCAAAAGCATAAAACCAAATTATAAAACAAAAAAGGAGCTTTCAAGTTGGGAAAATCACCATAAAGACTTTCTATTTGTGCCAATGATATCAGGATCTGCCACCAAAACTAAGTTATTTTGGCTGAATTACATTGACAAAAGAAAAGCCGGGAGGGAATGGCAGCTCAAACTACTTTACGGGTCATGGAAAGATAAGCTGTTCCATAGAATGATATCCCCTACCCCTGTAATAAATTAATGATTTACATGAAACGCAAGAATACAAACCTACACTCTATTTCTCTCATAACACGAGATGTCACATGAGAAATTACATATATCCCGGATCATGTAAGTTTCTCACCCATGCCGGCACACACATGAGCTGAGCAATATATCCCTAGCATTCATGATTGTCAATGCATGTGGGACATACAATGAGAAGTTTCTTTTGAACCAAGCAAAGAATCATCTAGAGAAGTTTGAAATATAAAATCATTCCCCAACATGATCATGACGATCACAACAATAATGTATCTTTATAGTAACTTGGAACATCCACACGACAAAAGGATTCAACTTGTGCAAGTGGAGCGTCCAATACGTACCTACCTTCAAGTTTTAATCATAATTGGGAACCTGAAGGCATCTCAGAATCTAAGAAAGATCCAATTCATAATCTAAAGTGAAGGTTATTGAAACAAACATTTATAACTACGTACACCTTCAAGAACCTTAAAACCAGCCAACTAGACCTTTTTTGTTTCCTTGTCTTGCAAAGTAGAACATCGTAATATAATCAGAGAGACAATATAATTAAAAGACACGAACCAGACATACCACACACCTGCCATCATGATTTCGAGAAGAGGAATCCTTCCGTGTTTTGCGTAGGGCATCCTTAGGAGTGTTTTTTAGACTTTTTGTTAGCATTTTTGCCGATTCAGTTTTCTTAACACGCATGTCAATAGACTATTGCTTTACGTATTTGTCTATTTAAAGTAGAATAGTTGTGTTTTGGAAATTCTTCTTAAATGAGGACAATTTTAGTTTATTTGAAGACATAACTTTAAAAAATTTAAAAGTGAAATATAAAGTAGTCGTCATTAAAACCTGAAAGTGTCTCTACAATTTTAGCACATCTTTTATTATTATTATTTTTTTATACAACCGATATTCTACTTTAATCTAATCTAAATTACTAGTTGTAATCTCGGTGGTGTTCTTTGTCTCCAAGACGGAGATGACGTCTATGGTGGCGATGGCAACAACGGCGGTAGACTGTAGTGGCTCTGTTGGTTTTTGGTTGTTTGTTTGCAATTTTCTTATTTTGTAATAATTGCATCAACTCCTTGTGAGTTGGGTGTTTGATTGTTTTCTACTCTCTACTTGTATTTTGTACTTGAGAGAGTTAAAATAGATTTGGGTGATCTGATTCATGTCTGGTTTGATCACGCATGCGGCTTTTATGTCAAAATTTATCTGGCCTTTTGTGGCTTGTATAAAAGCCGTGTGTGATAGAAAGCTTTTTTACCCATATGTGGTTATTATGCTTCCATATTTGAATTACCCCTTTGTGGGCATTTGTATTTGCCCTTGTGGCTGATGGTCTTTTGCCTAATTTATCAACAAAAACATTTACGAGGATTTGAACTTTGATGTAGTGTGGGGAGCACATCCACTCTAACTACCTTGACTAAGCCGAGGTCTGCAATGTTAGCACCTCTTAAGACCATTTCCAACCTAAGGGGTGGAAACTCAAATTTTGAGTTTTGTGTCTAAAATCCATCTTCAACCCATGTATTTTGAGGGGTGGAATTTTGAGATGGGTAGAATTCTAGGCGGAATTCCACTCTGGGTTTTGCCTGGACTGTTAATTTTGTATGGAGCACAACCAATGATGCACAGCCCACGTGAAAAGAAAAAGGGAGCGGCCGTGCGTGACAGAAAGTTGTCTGCTCTCCATTTGCTTCAACGTGACAAGTGGCAGCGCATGGTGAATGAGTCGTTGGAATCTAACGACTCCATTTGAAAGATGAAGGTATTTTGTTTTGTTTTAAATGCAACGGCTATATCAACATATCAACGGCCATGATTAATTTTAAATCCAACAGTCAAAAGAATTTTTATAATTAATCTAAATTATATCCAACCCCAAAACCCATCCCAAACTCTATAAAGAACCATTCATTTGTTAAAAAATCCACCCAAAATCATTTTTTTTCTTTCTCCCTTTTTTATATTTGTTCATTCTCTTTTCATTATTGTCGAGAATGGCCCCAAAACTCCAAAGATGTGTGAATTGGAAACCACAAGAAGATGAGGCATGGGGCTATTGGCACCAATCAATCAAAGGAATCATTTTGGTTGAGTGTGTACCACAAGTTTGTGGAAAATAATTCGGGCATGGCTGGAGCCGGGACGCAAACACCGCAAAGGGCCAATGCAAGGCATGTGAGTGGCTCCAATCTTGAAGATGTGGTGAGTACCCATTTTATTCAATGCTTAAATTTATAATTCTAATTATTTTCAAATATTAACTTGCTTTTTATTTTATTTCGTGTGTAAGATATGCATGCAAAAACACTTTTCTTGAATGATAATAGCCTTTGAATAGGTCTTTCAAGTTGTATCATGCTTGACAAATCTTAACAGATTGCCCAAAGTGCAATGACCTTTGTGAATCTCCCACACAAACATTCAGAGACTCTTCTCATATTGGCAATACAATCAAATTGGAGGAAGATGAGGATGAAATGGTCATGTCCACTCCAAGGCCGCTCGGACGAGATAAATAAAAGGATGAAAAAAAGAAAGGGAAAGGTATTGACGGTTATCTCAATCAAAGAAATTTTGTATAGCCTTCCCACGTGAATTCATTGTAAGAAGGAGAATGAGATTGAAGGAGTGTGTTCAATTGGCTAGAATAACACTTCTTAAATAGACAAAAGGATGAAATGAGGTGATAGGAAATCAAGACAAGATACAAAGGATAAGGAGGAAGTGAGGAAATAATGGCAACATGACAAAACGAGATGACCTACATGTATGATCATAATTGAATGAAGATAGGAAAAGATAGGGAAAGTTAAGGGAATCCAATAAAGTGAGATGGAAAAAAATGAGCAATGGTTCAGAACATGATTGAAACAAGACAATATGAGATGAGAAAGAGTTTAGAAAATAATTAAATGAAGATAGGAAAAGATAGGGAAAGATAATGGAATCCAATAAAGTGATATGGATAAAGATGAGTGATGGTTCATAACATGAAACAAGACAATAGGAGATGGGAAAGGGTTCAAAAAATAATTGAAGAGGACAAGTGGAGGTAGGCAAGAGTTTAGAACATTATTGAAGAAGGATAAGGGAATCCAATGAGGTAGAAGTAAAAAACCAATATACCCATCCATTTTCCTATAAATATTTACCTTCATATGCAACATGATCAACTACACCAATGGAATCTAACAATCGAAGGGAGCATCATACATTTGATTGGTGATCCCCCCATCCTAGGTGCAATCCACCTCTAGCTCCTGTAATAATGAAGAAATGCATTGAACAAGTGTTCCTAGAGTCCAACTTCACCCAAAGTTCATAAATCCGAACCCATAAGCTATATCCAAAGTCCAACACCAAGATCATCAAAGGAAAATTTGTAGTTCGTAAATGTGGCAATGACACAATTCATTTAATACTAGAACAATATAAAGAAAAAAATGGAAGACAGTTATGGCAATGGCTTCAATGAAGGGTTCGAATTATTCCTGGCATAAGCAAAAGTAGCTGCTGCAAGGGCTATGGATTGGGTAGATGTTGTGACCACATTGCAACTAACCAAATAAGTCATGTTCCATTGTTTTTAATATAAGTTGTGTGCTACTTGTTTTTCTTTCAAAGACTATGAAATAAAATGTTGTGCTTGTTTTTATTTTTAAGTGAAATTATATTATGTTTTAGAATTTTATTTTATTTTAGTTTAAAATGTTCAGAAAATTAAATTGAAACAAAAATAATTTCAAGAAAAATTAACGACAACAAAAATTAGGGATTGACTATTCTTAAATAATTAAATTTTAAACCCTGAAAATACATGAATAATTATATTTTGGAGTGTGGAAATTTGAATTTAGCCCTAACATGATTGTAGATGATCTAAAAGAAACATAAAAGTGCTTCTTTGACCGTCAAAAGTGAACCAAACACTGAACAACAAAAAAGGCGCTATCAAAAATGTCACTTCCAAGACATTATGCAGTAAACGACGGTTTAATTTGGAAGAGCACGAATTTACAGTACGTATCATACGCCTGAACTGAACCTTCCCTCATATTCCCTGAAGCATTTTTGTTTTGATCATCAATCTTTTTCACTCTGCTCGAATATACAGCTTTCCATTTACTATTGATATGTTAGTAACATTTGCACCGTATTTTACTTTTCAATAAAATACAAATACAAATATTAATACTATCTTTTTTTTTTTTTGGAATTCCAATTCTGGACTCCACAACTAATTATGACGGAATTAGATCAACTCTCAAATTCTGAGTCACCCCCAGTACGAGATTCATGGACCGTCTTGATTTGCAATGCCAAGAGTCAAGACGTTTTCGGCATCAGCTTAGTAATTTAATGAAAATAAAAGTAAAAGGAGAACTAAAAATAATAAATAAATAAAATGGGAAAAGAAGGAGAGAGGGTGGGGTGAGACATGTGAGTAAAAAAGGGTACTAACACTCAAAGCACATAAAGTGAGATTTTATAGATAGGCTGCTTATTATTTATGAATAAGGAAAAAAAAGAAGAAATAATTCCTTTTCCGCTGAAATGCATACCAGGAACTCATCATCACCTTTTCCTATTTATTCCGACAAAGTAGAAAGGACCTAGGATTCTCTTCTTTGACTAAAAGAAGAAGCGAAAGCCATTCAATAATACCTGGCTGATTTTACCTCTTTGAACATGAAAATGGCATCGGTAGATGTTTCAAGCTAGAAACATCAAACATCTCCATGAACCTCTGATCTGCAACTCTGGCTTTCGCAGCTGCAAACCGCTGGTATTCGTCAAAAACAGATGTCAGGCACCACCTCTGCAATTTTCTCAAGCATCCCACGAGACAACCAGTTCGATGCTGAAAATACAATCAAAGAAATTAGCAGCTAATAACAACTTAAAAACTGTCACGGATTATTCAAAATCCCGCAATGAATCTATAAAGAGATCAATCAATGCTGCACATACCTTCCCTCGTTTACAATGAATTAGGACAGGATGATTCCTTACATCTGCATTGCAGAAAAGTAAATTAATGTAAGCATATAACAGTGCTGTAATTCTGGTCTGTATGAAACTAAGTGCAAAATGGTTAATTTCTTGCAGTACCAAGGACAACTTTTAGCGCTTCACGGATTATATCCTCTGGGATGTTTACAAAAGGCTCCTGAATGCACAATGAAAATTTTGAATATCAGGTTATAATGTTCAATATGAATTCATGTTCTAACTAGGAACTTGGTTCAACATTCATGCAATCGAGTAATTAAAGATGTACAACGAGGAAGGATTGATGGTCTCTATCATTGTTTACTAGAAATAAAGAAAAACTGATCCTGAATCTGTTCCATGATGACTAAAATTAGGATGCTTCCACTAAAACTCAGACCAAAAAACGTTCAGATATGTAATTGTTAAAACTGATCCTAGACATTTGATAATACTATAACAATGATTTTAGATTGGAGCAAGACAGATGTAATGGTACCTACAGGCTACACCTAGAGTGAGAAGTACCTTCGTAAAAATTATGTAGTGTAACAACATTGGCAAGGACACAAACTCCTGAATATGTAAAACAGTAAAAGCTTTACTTCAGATAATAATACTCAAAGTAGGATACTTGAATTTTAAAACAATTGGGATGAGACAAAATCTATTAAGTTTTTAAAGCTAGTTTCTGTCAAACTAATGAAATCAAGGAACCTTGGCCTACAGTTCAGTGTCAATATTGAAATCAGACAAAATTAAAGAAATATACATCACTTATTTCCAGCAAAACTCAAAACCAAAAAGGGGCAATATAGTTTATAGATAAAATTCTAAACCTAAAAGGGTATTAAACAATAGAAAGAATAAACGCATGTGATCAGTCAGTGTAGATCACAGAAACACAACGCATGCATTATGTCTGAAACTGAAAGGAATTCATGAAACATTGTTTCTATATATATGACAGAAATCCTGGCCCTCTAGTTAGATATGCCAAGACAAGATAACTGTCATCCCATACAAAACCAAACCAACAATACCCCACAGAAATTAAAAAATTTCATTATTAAAAAAATCATGTAGTTATCATATCATTGAACTTATCATGCAACAAAAACAAGGACGATCATAATAAATGAGCCATTATGACTCAAACAACAAAGCATCTTTATAAGGATTAAGGAGTGTTGATTAAAGATGAAGAATATATGTGATATTTGATTGATTTATCGAGCCATATAGGTACAAGACTAAACCACTAGCTCTCTCGCTGTTACTCAACATATGCAAATATACGATGAAGAATATATGTGATATTTGATTGATTTATCGAGCCATATAGGTACAAGACTAAACCACTAGCTCTCTCGCTGTTACTCAACATATGCAAATATACAGTCCTCTACTATTGAGCTCTCTGTATATATACATATATCTTAGCTAGCAAACGGTATTGATATTATTTAGATATGTGCCCCAAATGTCAGGAAACGCAGAAGCCTCCAAACGTCTACTTCATTGGTAAATATATCCAACCGCACTTTCTTAACTCTTTGTATTACCAAAGTAATTTCTAAAAGATCACACTTTCATCAATTTCCTCCATTTCAAAAGTTCAATTTGAATGTAAGCAGCACATAGCAGTCACCGGTTCACAATAATCTCAACTTGAGCATAATTTTTTTAACTTAGCTTAAAGGGACAATACTCAATCCAATGGAATTAAAAAAGAAAAGTAGACATACCTTGTAGCCTTCAATCCCAAATTGAAAGAGCTTAATCCCATGGGACTTTAAAAACTCCACGTTCGCCTCTGGATACGGCTCTGGACACAGACATCTGCATACACACATGAAAATAAATTAATCACATAAAAGTATAATTCAAACACAAAAAAAAAAAAAAAAAAAAAAAATCAAAACAATATCAAACACTTATATATGAATCATGATGATGTTATTATATAAGTAATGGCTTACATGATGGAGCGGAGGCCTAGGGTTTGGAGGAAGGAGAAGTTGGCGGACTCCGGGAAGCCGGACCTGAAAATGCCGTTATCGACCAAGGAGAAGTTGAGCGGCGGAATAAAGAGGTCTTCGGCGCAGTCGTCCGCGCCGGCGATTTGCTTCGCCGGAGAGAGCACAACGCCTTCGGCGACGACTTCGATAGTCCTGCACATCTCGGTCTCGGTCTCGGTCCCTTGATCCTGATGGTGATGATTAGGATTGAGCTCCACTTTCATATCCAGCTTATAAAAGAAGAAGAAGAAGGACAGACGAGGACAGAGAGAGCGTGGTATTTATGGAGAGAGAAAGTCGGGGGCTTGGCTTGGGGATCGCTTAGGATATTCCTATAGCCTTTGCTTTTGCTTCGGGCTGCGATTCGTCTTTTTATTTAATTTTTTGGTGACAGGCAGTTGAAAAAGGGGGGGCTTTCTCTCAGATAAGAGAGGAGAGAGAAAGGTCGGGTGGCGCAGGTTGTTAAAATGAGCTGTGTGCGATTGCATCCATGGTAACTGTATTTGTAGAGAGGCAAAGTGAGAAAATTGTGTTTGGCATAATAAATAAATAAAAAATAAATATAAACTGCGTGGATCTGGGTGAATAAAATCATGAAAATAAATAAAATATTGAAGAAAATAAGATAACTGGGCGAAGCGAGAGCGGCGTGTTTCTGATTTGGACGCCACTTATGGAAAGGGCGCGTAAACATCTTAATTATGTTTTTACCAAAATAAGTCTTAATTTTTTGTTGTTGTACATATCCAAACGAAATCAACAATTGGATTAGATGAACTTATTTTCTTTCAATGTTAATGTAATGTGAGAAAACTAGGGTTGCGTATATCTCATCATCTATGTATTAGCAACGCAATCAGCAATTGTGATTTGAATCTTTTTTATTACGTGAGTAACTTTGTTTAATGATAAACGTACATAAATGAAATTGGTCTCATTGATGTAGAATGATTCTTGTTTAAGACGAATACGTATGAGAACTTATAGACGAATAATGCAAATGGAATATTATTCAAAATAACATATGGAACAAGTATTTCATCCTTTTTAACTTCTCTTGAGTTCCCAACTATAAAAATTAGTTTTACTTGATCATCCATCCCAATTAGGCTATTTCCTTGTTAAATTATACCTGAAAAGCTCCAATCATGAAATAACCCACTTCATTTCGGATACTAAGAACATTGATAATGCTCCAAACTTGCAATCGATGGTCCAATGAGACGGACGTGTTAAATCGCACTATCAAGCAGAACCTCACAAACTCACAAGAATAAAATGGTTTTATAACTTTATATTATAATGAAACATTATATTAATTTAAATATCCTGTATATGGAAGTGAGAGAAGAATATAAATGGTACATTCTAAGGAATATGCTCGTTGCAAAGAGAGAGACAGAGAAGGTTGCCTTTGTATTATAGTGAGTTGGGAATGCGAGGCCCGTGCGCCACGTACTTTATATCTCGTCTGTTTGTATAAAATCTCACGCTATGAAGTGTCCAAAAAAGTGTCCAAAAAAGGTCACTCGCATTCTTTGCTTACTCATTGCTGACTTGGTTTCTATTTTTAGGGTCACTATTATTGATATATGGTGTTTTCAATTTACTCAAATTTTAATGAACGATATTATATGTGTTATAATTTGTGTAATTTGAAATGATACGTCGGTATATCACGCGATCGCACACTTTTATAAATGGTGCAAATTATACAAATGCACTGTAGCTTTAATATTATAAAGATATGTTAATCAGGTCTAACTCAGTAAAAAATGGCATTAATTTGTAGACAAATGATCTCAAGTTCAAATCTCTATTGCACCTTAGTAGTATATATGTGAGAAACCCACATCTCCTTAGAGCATCTCCAACATCCTCTAAAATAGCTTTGGAATTCTAAAATAGGTGAGCCACATCATAAAAACTCTCTCAAATAGTCTCTTCAACCTCTCTCTATCTCTTCAGGACTAGTAAATTGACTTTGACTTTTCAAATATTTAATTTTACTTTCGAAAAACAAAACCTATCTTTAAAATATTAAAAACATGCATTTTTTATTTGTATATAATAAATACATAGACATTTTTCACGAGTTTTCATATTTTTCATTCTTTTCCATGATATTGCATTAATTGAATTGAAAAGTCTATTGAAGCAAAAATTATTCAAGTAGCAAATAAGGCTTTTTATATTGCCACGTAGGTCAAAATACTTCAATTTGAAGAGTTTTATTTTGCCATGTAGCACTTGAAATTATAAAAGAACCCTATATGAAATACACTTTGGAAAAATATCCAAAAACCATTTACTACCTAAAAACTGAGTGTTGAAGTTCCTATAAATTACATATATGTCATTGATTAACTGAAAACAAGCCCAATACAAAAAAAAAAAAAAAAAAACTTTAAAAAAAAATCCAAAATAAGCCCAGCAAGCCCGAAGTACATTGTTAATACCATGTCATAGAAATACATTGTTAATACTATGTCATAGAAATACATTGTTAATATCATGTCATAGAAGTACAATGTTAATATCATTTCATAGAAAAACATTGTTAATATCATTTCATACCAAAAAAAACCCAAAAAAGCCCAGCAAGACATCCAATATCCTTTGCAAAAACCACCTCCAATTGTCCACAGTTTCACCAGAAACAATCGCAAATGCAAAAAGAAATACCTCTACAAGAAAAAAGAAAAAGTACATTGTTAATACTATGTCATAGAACTATCTTCTTAGTAAAAATCACATTCTGCATATCATAAACTTCGAGTACACAGCTATATATAGAGCATGCTTTGTTATTGAAAATCTGGTAATATTATGTCATAGAAGTACACTGTTAATACTATGTCATAGAAATCAACTCAGTTGCAGGGTATGAAAAAGTATAACAATTGTTCATACCATTTACTGGAAGCTAACAACTACATTTCATTTGCATAATAGGTACGATAAAAATGTACAACTGCAAAAACCCCATGTTCTTAAACCAGCAACCTTAAAAAACATAGTGGGCAACACAACCCTTTGGAACAAACCTAGGAACCCAGAGCAAAAACCTCATGTTCGTAAACCAGCAACCTTGAAATACAACTGAAATGGAAAGAACAAGTGCTGCAAGAAGACTGGTTTGGCAACAAGTTGCTGCCAAAACTACCATGAAAAAAAAAACACTATGAACTGCAACACCCAATGGTAATGCCCTTCAAGACCAACATGGTTAGCAGAGTAGAAATGAAGTAGGAAAAGCTCTTGATAGAAAACATATGCTACTAGCATTCCAACAACCCCGGATAAGGTCTGAAACGCACATACCGTCAAAGTCAAACTATAACCTATTGCTAATCCGAGCATACCGTCATGCTAGAGACGACGTGGGTCACATTTTACAACACAACAGGCCGCCAAATTAGTGGCCCACACGCCGCCACCCACTACCGGCAACAATGGGTGTCTTGAGAAAATTCTGGCGACAGAAAATTCCCAAAACTCCCTACAATACCTATACCAACAGGTACAAACTAACAAGGGGAGTAATTTTTGGTCTCGGACCTAGGCCAAAAAGTGGCCGGAGCAACCAGGAACACTGCTAAAGTCGTCGGTCAAACTTGGGTGTATTGATTAATTTCCAAAACTCCAAAATCGATCCAATCCACATACATAAACAGCTAAAGCACAAAGAGTAGATGAAGTTTCATACCTCGATCGACGGAAACAACCGTCGGAGTTGCCGAAAACGACGTAGGAAAACTTGAAATCCACAGACCTTTCCGAGCTCGCAGCGGCGTCGTGAGTGGCTGAGGTGGCTGGGCTTTAGCCTAGACGTGATCGCCGGCCCTTATCGGTCCTTTTCCGACCAATCTCACGACTGGCTGTGGCCGGAGCACCAAGATCGCTGACCAAAATTGGCCGGCCTGGTTTCTAGGAAGGGAGAGAGACAAGAGAGAAAGAGTGCCCATAATATTTCAAAAAAACTAATTTAATACTAAAAGGGTAATAAAAGTATTTCATTTAACTAATTAAACTAAAAAATGTAACACCTGCCAATTTTGGGTTTTTTTGGGTGTGTTTATATACATTGAATGGTATATAGTTTCTTTATAGAACTATGTCCAGGAATGAGTATTTAACTAATTTTTTATTTTATTTTCCACTATTGTTGGAGATGCTCTTATAATTTAGACTATCTCTTATATTTATAAAAAATAAAAAAAACTTCCAAAATAAGTTGATGGGTAAAGAGATTCTAACTTCCGGTTTGAATCTTAATTGTATATATTTTATTTAAGTTGGCTTTTGATTTAAGTAATTAAACGGTTAGATACTCCACTACTTTTGGTAACGTGGGGTAAGTCACATGGTTGGAGGCTTGGGAGATTTTAACCGAATTATTCAAAGGTGTATGTTTTTTTGTCATTGCTGACATATACTGAATATTTGTGGATTTAAAAGTTATCCCTACTATATGATAAAATAGTTTGCTTAAATTTTTCAAGCTTCCTTTAAACTTTTGACCAAATAATAGAGGCATCAATTTGTTGGTGGGCTGTATCTACATATGCATTAGAGGGATGACCATTATCTAGACCTATTGCCAACAGCTAGTCTTGGGGCCTTGTTTGGTGATTGGTTCAAGTCAATTTTTATGAGTCACATTATTTTAGATAAGACGAAACATATTGAATTATTGCTCAATTAAGCCAATTTAATTAAACAATTCCAGTTCAAATCGAGCTACTAAACAAGGCCAGGTTTTAAAATTGCGAGATTCACTGTTATACCCAATATAAGAGCCAAAATAATAAAAAAATCATATATGAAATGGACTTTAGAAACACAACCAAAGCTTATTTACAATATAACAAAGAGGCTTTTAACTTCTCATAAATTATAAATTTGTCATCGATTTCTTAAAACAAGCTCAACCCCAAAACCTCATTTTAAAAAAAAACTCAAAACACTCAATAGTGCATCAAAGTAATTTAATAATCAAAATTAAATTCAAAAGAGATATTTAGTCATATACCCATTATTAGCACTAATAATATAGATAAACCTTACACCATTTAATTTCTTTAAACAAACCCAAAAAATGACAGCTGGTCTTATTGAATTTAATTTTGATTATTAAATTACTTTGATGCCCTATTAAGTGTTTGAGGTATTTTTATGAGGTTTTGGGTATTTTTATGAGGTTTTGGGTTGTGATTGTTTTAAGAAATTGATGGCAGTTTTGTAATTTATAAGAAGTTAAAAACCTCTTTGTTATGTTGTATATGGGCTTTGGGTGTGTTTCTAAAGTCCATTTTATATAGGGTTTTTTTATAATTTGGGCCCATATATTGGGTATAATAGTGAATCTCCCAATTAATAATTTATAATAATTCATCAGCATGCCATATATGTTTAAAGTCAAAATGAACGTCATGAAGCTGTTAAGTTCCGTTTTTTATTTATTTATTAGATCAATATGAATTAAGAGTATAAATGACGGACACGTGGCGCAATTTTAGAGGGTGAAAATCTTATCTGAAATCTGAGATTATAATTTTTTTTTTTTTAAATATGAAAATCTTATCTGACATGGGACACGTGGCGCAATTTTAGAGGGTGAAAATCTTATCTGAAATCTGAGATTATAATTTTTTTTTTTTTAAATATGAAAATCTTATCTGACATGGGACACGTGGCGCAATTTTAGAGGGTGAAAATCTTATCTGAAATCTGAGATTATAATTTTTTTTTTTTTAAATATGAAAATCTTATCTGACATGGGACACGTGGCGCAATTTTAGAGGGTGAAAATCTTATCTGAAATCTGAGATTATAATTTTTTTTTTTTTAAATATGAAAATCTTATCTGACATGGGACACGTGGCGCAATTTTAGAGGGTGAAAATCTTATCTGAAATCTGAGATTATAATTTTTTTTTTTTTAAATATGAAAATCTTATCTGACATGGACATGTGGCAACCAAATATCTTATCCAAATATCTTATCCGAAAATTTTATCCGAAAATGTTATCTGAAATTTGAGGTGATAATTTTATAATAAATAGTGACACATGGCAACCGAAAATATTATCTTAAAAGCTTATCAAAATTAATGGTAAGTATAAAAAAATAGAAAATAAAGTACAATGAATAGTATTTGACCGGGCAAGCCTTCCAAGAGTGGAACCAACTAAGGCAAGGCTGGCACTATTCATGTGAATAGTACCAGCCCTTGCCTTGCCTTAACCTTGCCTTAGCCTACATGGGTGGAGATGCTCTTATAATGAATTGAATCCCAAAAATTGACACCCCCACCTACACAATGATATATCGTTTTCGAAGAAAGATGCCAGCATGACCAGGAGTTTGTCAAGTCTAGATTGAAAGTAGCAAATGGCCTTGCCCACCTACACTATGATATATCGTTTTCGAAGAAAGATGCCAGCATGACCAGGAGTTTGTCAAGTCTAGATTGAAAGTAGCAAATGGCCTTGTAATCATCAATGATATTAATATGCTTCCAATAGCTAGAGATAAGTGTTATATCAAGGTTATGAGTTGTCCACCTCTATGCAATAAAGGGATAGATGTTTCAATCTTTGTAAAGTAGCGTATTGCTTTTTCTCACTATGGAGGGTTCGAGGAAAATACTTGCTTCCTTTTTCTTTCGGGAAGTAAGAACTCTTACTTTCTTGTCAATCGCCGTTTATTATGTACGTAGACATCTTCTTTTTTGTGTTTTTCGTAAATTATTTTTGCACATATATTAAACCGTAATTTACAATAAAGAAGAGTGTCTCTTTTTAAAGAAGAAGGCAAGCAATATCTCGAGAATCAAAATTTGTCAAAAGCTATTATATACTCCGTCCTTGATAAGTCATGCTTGCTTTATTTTGGATGAGTAGCTTCAATACGTTATCTCTCTCTCTCTCTCTGCATTTCTCTTTTATATGAAAATAACAGCACTTATATTTGTCTTTTATATGAATATTATTGTGTTCTTAGAGTTAAAGTTTTGTACAAAATAATTGACTAAATATCAAGCACGCATAAACTAATGCTCGAGTTAATGGTCGTTTATCTTGGTTCCTCCCATGCGCAACTTCGTTGGTTTATATTCGAAGGGCGGTACATACTAACTATTAGGTCGGTTTTGGCACTACCATAAATAACTAGTTTAATATGATTAGTGCATTTGTGCTTTTGCTCTGGCCAATCTGCCAGTATAATTATGTCCACAAAAATGATTCCATCGGAATTAGGTCAAACATTTGTAATTGATCATGCATTTAACCACACCCAAATACATCAATGTATGATCATATTAGAATATTCGAAGTTCAAATAATAAAAAAATGTAACACTTTTCCGAGACTGATTTCTCTCCCGTCCAAATCATTTTAGTTTTTTGACTAACTTCGGTCATTAGGAAAAAATTTACCCATATATGTCATATTGCTAATAAGATGGCTCCCTTTACAGTTTTTATCTCTTTCTTGTTGATCTAATAAATTTATATCGCCTTTTTATAAATAAAGAATGTAACCCTTTTCATCCATAATGGTCGATCATATAGTCAACAAAAGATATTAATTAACCCAAAATATCAAAGCTCTTTTTGTTGACATTATTAAGGCTCAATTATTTGAAGAGGTGGTCACCAAATTTTTCCTTAAGTAGAACTTGTCCGCATTTCGTTAAATCTCGATCATTTTAATAATCTAACGACCTATAATATGACACGTCAAACTCCAATTACTAGTCTCTGTTAACATTGTTAAGTCCAAATAATATTTTTAAAACAACATAAAAAACCTACCGGTCAACCAAACGACACCATGGTCGACCCCTTAACCCACGTTATAGGCAACTCCCTCCGCCTATCACAACCATAGTCTAAAATATCGATAATATTGAGGATATTATCGTTTTTTCGGGTCACAAATATTTCGGAACGTAGCCATACACATATCGTATAAATATCGATAATATCGATGTCGATAATTTCGCTCACACTTCATCAATATTTTGTTAAAATATCGCTATAATATCGAAAATATAAAAAATATCGATGTAATGGAAAAATTGAAAAGAAAAAAAACACAAAGCACACACACAAAAGGGATTCAAACCCTTGCCATTTCACTCATCCAACGCCTTAACCACCATATTGCTTATGTTTTTGTGATAATATGCTAAAATATGTATATTTATATTGTTTTGTTTTGAACAATTACATGCAAAACTATTTTGGGGGTTTATCATTTGATAACTACTCTTCACAATACACTTACTCTACACATAGAGATGATGAAGATAGTGAAAATTTTGAACTTCATAAGAACTCTGTGTGGTACTAAGTCACTCATGTATCTTACCATGCAATAAATAAAGTGTAAAATATTGTAGTCATTATATATAAATGATTATGGTGTGTTTAATCTTCTTGCATTAATTACTATATAATTTTCTGCACTCCCAGTGTTTGTCAGCTCGCTATATAATCAACTTAAATTAGTTAACCCATCATGCAATGCATTTCCTTCCAATTTTTTGTGATAAACTAATAGATAATTGACTTAATAAACATCCTCCAAAGTTTCAATAAAAATTTCCAAGTTTTTCTTACAATTTCCGTGGTTTTATTCAATTTTTATTGATATCGAAAATATCCCGATATTTCCATCGAAAATATCCCGATATTTCCATAGAAATTTCTGTGTTTTTGGATTATCGATATTTCCGATACAATCGATATTTTAAACCTTACCACCAACCAACCTCCCCTCCTCTCTCTCCCCCACTTTCTGTCTTTCCTATTAATTCAACTAACCAACCACCAACCCATGCTATAGGAAACTCCCTCCTCCTCTTCAATTTTGGTTTTGAGAGGTTGATGCTTTACTGATGGGTTTCAAATTGGGTGTTGGGGTGGTGATTGTGGGGCATTAGGATCGACGAAGGGGACGATCGACCACTCTGTTGCCTTTATCCCTTACCAGGTGATTACTCCCCTATGACAAATTCTATTCAGCAAGATAGGGGAAAGAGAGAAAGAGGGCAGAGAGAGAAAGAAGGGGATAGATGATAGGGGAGGTTGGCTGGCGGTAAATAGGGAAGAAGAGATACTGCTTGTGGGTGTAGGGTGGTTGTCGGGGCTTTTTTATTTTTATTAATTGGTTGGTTTTATTTTATTTTTAAATTTATATAGACTTAACGGGGTTAATTTGGAATTTAACTTGTCATATCTTAAGTCGTTAAATTATTGAAACGGTCAAGATGTAATGAAATGTGAATAAATGCACAATTGTTAAATGCAAAGGCTCAAGATTAGTAGAACTTGTATCTTCAACCAGAAAATCACATTTATCTTATGTTATTAAACTATTAATCAACCTAGCGGGTCTCCCAAGCAAACATGACATAAAGCATTATTGTCAATAATGTTGAGTATAGACGCAACCCTACTTTGGCGGATCCAAGGCAGGCATGCAAAGAATAGGATTATAGTTGGGAAACACAATCTTCAAGGATGGATGCTCTTGCTTCAAACTTCAAACCCGGAGGCACGACTCTTCATTGTTGTTTTAGGTCACAAACTGTTTTAACAAGACACGTAAATGGACCTAAAACTTGACAAGAAACAGACAATGCGTGCTTCCCCAAATTCGAGCCTTTGTCTAAATTTCCTCAGCATGAAAAATATATTAATGGGAGACTTATAAATAAACCCAAAGTGGGTGTAGTATTTATAAAGAAGGACAAAATTAAAGTGTTTGAACAAAATTGCCCTTATTTCTTTTTTGGGGTTTCCTAAGGAGTCCTTCTATTGCTTGCTAGCCCTATGGAACCAAAACATTTCTTCTTTTCAACTAATGCCGTATAGTGCCAAATAGTCGTCATTTTGCTGGGATGATCCTTCATGTGAAAGGATGAGGACTCCATAATGCTTCAATCATGTTGTCTATGTTATGGAGTTCTTCTTCTCCTAGGCTATTCCAATATGTGTTGTCATTATCTTCTGCTACTAAGAATGGCTAAGGATGAGAGGAGAAACCTCTCTATCTGATACTATCTTTCTCTGAACTCTCTTTTACACTTCATATGTACTTCACATGCACACAATATACAATCCAAAAAATTCACATGGCTATTTCAGATTCTCATGTACAAACAAAGCTCTTGAAATATGGACTGCTACACTGTTGTTGCTGGTGGCGGCACTGTTACTATGCTATTGCTGATACTGTTACTGCGCTGCTACGGAAAAAGGACAAGACTTCACATGTTGCTTTGGTCTTTTACGGAGGAGAGAGACCCAGAGGCTTGCATGTCTTTGATGCTAAAGATAATGGTTTTTTAGTCATTTTGAAAAGTTTTTGGGTGTTTTTATAAGATACTTACTTCTTTTGGGTTTTTCACTAAATTCCTATATATTAATTCCCAATTTTATAATGTATTGGTAGTACATAAAATAAAGTAAATTAATGAAAATTTGAAGCCCCAGAAAAAAAAAGGTAAAGGTGAAAGGTTGCGTATGGCATCTACATATACTCGGTCATAGTTTGAAAATTCTTGGGGTTCATAATTGAAAATTGTACTGTGTGGGTTGCTTGTACGGACGCCGAGCTGGATAGGTTGACAATGGGAATGGGGATGTGGTCACATTATCTGAGAAGCAATACGAAAGCTATAATTAGAGGTTGTGGATGGTTTCGTGAGAAATGTGACAACTGATATTATTGACTATGAGACTATTTACTTCAACGAACAAGTATTGACTTGTTTGCGGATAAGAAGCACAAGTAATTACACATCGCCTCCCTATGATATCATATGTATGTCATGGGCGGTTCTGTGCACAGGGCCGGTTGGGTGCTAGTCCAATCCAAATTTTTTTATATTTTAAAATACTTATATATGTTATAAGCTTAGCCCAAAATTTAAAAAAATTAAAAGCAAACCCTACACACATGCTACCCATTCAAGTGGTCCCATATCTTCTCTCTCCTCCTCTTTTGGCTATGCCACATCAACTTGTTTCTCTCTCTCTTAGCTACACGACATCAACAACTTCTTTATCCCTTGTTTTCTATATATCTTTAATTATAGTTATAATTTAAAATTGAGTATTCTAGGGTTTAATTAGGGATGAAAGAGAGTTTGCTAATAATATCGATAATGCATCAATAATTGAGGAATTTAAGAGTTTTAAGTATCGCATGGTTCAATATTAGATTTAAAATAGTTTTGTTTTTATTTTGCATTGCATTTACTTTTACTTTTACTTTCACTCTTAACTTCAACGAACAAGTATTGACTTGTTTGCGGATAAGAAGCACAAGTAATTACACATCGCCTCCCCATGATATCATATGTATGTCATGGGCGGTTCTGTGCACAGGGCCGGTTGGGTGCTAGTCCAATCCAAAGCAAACCCTACACACATGCTACCCATTCACATGCTACCCATTCAAGTGGTCCCATATCTTCTCTCTCCTCCTCTTTTGGCTATGCCACATCAACTTGTTTCTCTCTCTCTTAGCTACACGACATCAACAACTTCTTTATCCCTTGTTTTCTATATATCTTTAATTATAGTTATAATTTAAAATTGAGTATTCTAGGGTTTAATTAGGGATGAAAGAGAGTTTGCTAATAATATCGATAATGCATCAATAATTGAGGAATTTAAGAGTTTTAAGTATCGCATGGTTCAATATTAGATTTAAAATAGTTTTGTTTTTATTTTGCATTGCATTTACTTTTACTTTTACTTTCACTCTTACTTTTTGTATTTGTGGAACTTTAATTTGTGGATATAGATGCATTTGAGGGTAAGATTTAGTACGTCCTTCTTGACTAGGTGTATTTTTTTATGTTTATTAATGAAATTCACTCGTACCCGATGAGTTTAGTATGTAGGTTTTGCCCAGTTGGCTTTCGAATCCTGGAACCTCCACTTGTGTGTGTGCGAGTGAAATCCCTCTCCCATATAGTTTAGACTATCGTTTGTACTCAAAAAAAGAAGCATGAGTAACAATATTGTTTACATGGAAACGTTTTCTAATTAGAACATCTATTGTTCAACTAGATTCGTATTTTAATATATACACTAAATTGACAGTCTAATGGTATAAAATGTCAAGAGAATATCACCCTTTGTTTGCGGATAAGAAGCACAAGTAACGATATTGTTTGTATGAAAATGTTTTCTAATTAGAATTATTGTTATTTGTATTGTTATTTCAAACTTTATTTATTTTTAGTTGTTCTGAATTTGCACTCTTAGTTGGGATGCTTATGCTAGAATTTCTTCGATCTTGGGTGATCGTTAGTGGAGGAGCTCCATATAGTCTTAATTTTAATAATAGATCTCTCCGTTATTGTAATGGCCCTTTGTGGCTAGTGATTTTTTTGGTTGAATTATGAATGCAATCCTAAATTTTTATTTTTATTTTTTTATAAAATAAACATCTATTGTTTAACTAGATTCGTATTTGAATATATACACTAAATTGACAGTCTAATGGTATAAATTGTCATGCTTAGCAAGAGAATATCACCCTTTGTTTCGATAGTACTAACTCTTTGGTATTAGATTGCGTTTATCATAATTCCGTTGGAATCGCTAAGTTCCGCTGATCAAAATAATTGAATCCTATTTGTATCAGGCCCATGTAAACACTTTAAAGTGGCAACCAACCACTAGACAAGCAAGCTCCAGCAAAATATGGCACCTAGCTTGCTGCACATGTTAGAAGCCCAGCCTGCACAGATATCGCTCTTGGATTACAGGGCCCATAACTTTTCATTCTGGTACAAGAATTCTATCATGAGGGCCTTATATATGGCCCTTAAGTGAGACCTTATCTTTTAACAGTTTGATCAAATTAGTTAGTCGTTAGATTAAATTAGTTGGCTTGAAGACCTCACTTAAGGACCATATATAAAGCCCTCACTATAGAATGACTTCATTCTAGCAGGGAACCATCCCAAACTTGTTTGATGTTGTGATTAATGTTAACTTTTCTTTTCTTGTTTATTTATTTATTTATTTATAATACAAAGTGATATTGGGGAGGAGGTGAAGTTTTCTCACACACACTGTCAATGAGCCATAGAAGCCGGAACCGAAAATGCTATAATGAGGGGGTTGTGGTTGAGGAAGTTGTGGGAGGGTTCAATCCCACTATCCAACAAGAGATAGAAAATAATGAACTTGAACTTTTTTAATGATTGAATGGTTGGATTGAACCCATCATTGAACCCCCCGTTATCAAAATCCCCCTCATTGTAGAAGTACCCGGCCTGAACATGATTCTGCAAATCAAGGCCCAAGCTAGACCCTTTGGCAACTTTTATTTTCTCTTCATATGCATCAAATTGCTCAGAGACCATGCACCTAGTCATCTCTATAGTTTTTAACCAATAATAGAGTGAAACTGTAGCTCTCAAATACGATTAATATTGTAATAAAGTTATTAAAAATAACACACTGTATAGAGTACATAAATCAAAAGGATAACAGAAGCAGATGGAACCCCAAGACGACAACATGATATATGTACATATCTGAAGATAGGTCCCCACAGCAATGCAAATGACATAGTGTGACGTAAGGGCTCATGATGATCTGAGAGTAGCCTTCACGGGTTTTGAATCAGACATACAAGTTGGGTTGGTTGGATGGAGCACTCGAGTACGTGAAATTAATACTTGCAGCAGAGTCTGAGCTTATATTGTACCCCAGGAATGGCCAGGGACATGTCATCGGGCCACTTACGGGCTTACAATTTGGCCAATACCCTACTTTAATTACCAAAACAAAGATAAAGAAACATTGGTTTATGCCAATGATTTTACTTTTTCTCATGTCTCTTTTCAACATGTTTATCGAGAAGCTAATATGGTAGCGGACTTTTTGAGTAAAAAGTATAATCTACTGATAATACTTGTATTTAATTTCATTCATCTTCCTGTGAATATTAGTTATAAAGTTAACTTTGATTTGTATGGTCATCATATCGGACACGGAACTTCTTTATAATAATTTTTCCCTTTTTCGAAAAAAAGAAAGAAAAAGGATTTTACTTTTTCTTTAGCAGAACAAAATAAAAAAAGGCTTTCAAGATTTGATTTTGGTTTGAAAATTTTACATACAAGGTGACAAACAAAAAGTTCAAAAGGCCATTAATATAGGAGGCCATAATATCTGAGATTGACTTTACAATAGTGCAGGTCCCAATTCTGAGAGAATTGCAGCAGCAGCAGCAGCAGCAAAGGGTATAATAATTACATAAGACATGAGAATTAGGGTTTGGGGGGTTTTGGTTTTGTGTGATTTTGGAAAGGTTGCAGAGAGAGGGAGAAAAGGAACAGTGAATAAAGTAGCGGTTTGCTGAAGAGACCCATCTGTATCTAAACTCCTAGGGCTTTGTTCTTGTTCTTTCTCTATCTGTATCAGCACAGAGAGAGAGAGAGAGAGAGAGAGAAAGATGGGTGGTTTTGAATTGCAAGGCAGAGATTTGCTTGAAAAAGTTTACATCTGGTGAGAAATTCAATGGTCAGAACCCACTCTGTTATTTTTTCTTGTTTTTTGTTCTTATTTCTCAAAATGGTCAAAGCTATACCTTTGCATGCATGTAATGCAATTTTTTTCTGATACACAGATGTATGCTATAAGTGCACTACTTCTCATCTCACATTGGATTAACTTTGTGAACCAGTAATTAGGTCAGATTTCTTTATAAAAAAAACATAAAATTTTTCAATCTCTCATCCAAAGTTGAATATAATAAACATACTTTTATCAGTTGTAAAAAGTTTAGTACAGGATATGGCAGTAGTAGAATTCTAAAAAACCAGAAGGGAACTTACTGTTTGAAAAAACAAGAACAAAAGCACAAAAAAGAAGTCCTAATCTGGAAATAGAGTCGGTTTTTGAATCCCAAGAAAACAAATTCTCATTATGCCTAGTGTCTGCCCTACCTTGAAAACGACACATCACCTTATTTTTCCATTAAAGAACCAATTATACCCATCAGCCTTTATTTCATTCTGTGACCACTCCCTCAATATAAATAGCGTCATATATCCCACCCCCTTCTCTATCTTCATGGCACTGTTTCACCAGTCTTGTACCGGTGGTCAACCCTAATAATACCTACATCCCCCTCCTTCATCTTCTCCAAGCTCTCTGGTTCTCACCCACTTTCTCTTGGTCTCGGCCATGGCTTTGTTGGTGTTCATGGGTCTCATGGCTCACCCAGTAGGTCAAGTGGTTTGTGGCGTAGAAGAAGAAAAGAGAAAGATGTGCTGGTAGAAGTCATGGCGATATCTCTTCTGAGCTTATTCTTGTTATGTTTATTTTTTTGATTTTTTTAACTCCACGAAGAATGTTCGAGTTTTCTTGACCTTGCAAGCCCGACAGTGCAAAAGTACAGGTCAAGATAGCTCAATATGCAAACACCCCATCTTGGGTTCGTGGATCTTCTTCTCCCCCTTCTATCCCTCCTGAGCTAGCTATGTTATCTCCAACCACAGTGTTGCATGGGTTGCAAAGATGATGATGTATTTTTCTTTTTCTTTTGTGATGTTTTTGCTATGGCATTCTTCATCTTTAAAATACATGTGTATGCTTTGACGATGCAAAGCCTTGTTGCTTGGAAATGAAAAGCTTGTATTTTTTAGAAAGTGATCTTGGCTGGTTTTTGTTTTCTAGCTTTTCTGTGATCAAAATTAATTACTTGGTTTAAAGATCTGCTCTTAGACTCTTAATTCAAGATTTTAAATATTATTTGTGATTAAGATCTTAAAATGGAAAGAGGAAACTATGCATTTATCCAACTTTTTCTAAGATTATTGCATTAGCCTATCCAATCCAAGTCCACTCATACTGGGTTTGCAATCACCAATTATTTTGGCTGTTAGTTCATAACTCATAGTCTACCTACCAATACGTATAAATCCCCCTCTTTTTTAAGTGGAAAAAAATGTGTGATTAGCCATTGAACACTTTGCCAAACCAAATTGGTAATAGAAAAGGCTAGTGCTATTATGCATATGTGGGTTAACACAGTTGATTATGACAGTGAGCCCATCTGTTATATTGTACTCAAATTCGAATCCTCATTTCCGCAGATTAGATTGTCGATGGTTGAAGAATAAAAAGACTAGTGCTATTGTTCCATGAATGTTTTTTTTGTTGATACATTGGGGGCATGTAGCCCAAAAGACCCAGAAAAACCAACAAGAACAAAGCCTAGAACTAGAAAGGCCCGAAAATAACCTTGATGAATAAGCTGCATGAAAGCCCATAGCTGGCCACAGTGGCCTTGGCCTTGTTTGCTGCTTTGACTAAGGCTAAGCAACGGCAAGCATTCAACAATCAGAGCCGTTAAACAATTATACCAACACATTATTTGACGGCTCTCTTTAATTAGTTGCTTTAGACTTTCATGGACCTCATCGCACCCAATGGCTCTCTCTGGCAAACCATATACTCAAATGACCAAAATAGCCCTATACTTCCACCAGAATTACACAGAATTCCATGTCCATCTGGCCCCGACACTTGGCCGCGCGACTATCGGAAATGCCACTCTAACGCCACGAGCGATTCCGTACGGGACGATCAGGGTGATGCCTCACCCAACACCCATTGGATCCACGAGAAAAACACGGTGCTGATATCAAATTGCTATCTAATCAGATTGGACGGCTGACATAATTCACCTGCATTTTCCTTGTGGAAAACGAATTTTTGGTTTTCCATTAAAAATTTGAAATTCATCTAAATTGCAACACAGCAGTCCATGACCAAATTTATTTCCTAAAAGAGCCTCTCTTTCCCTCCATGCGCTCGCTCTCTCCCTCAAGCCAATAGAGAGGTACTCTTCGAATTCTCTCACTCCCAACTCTCAGTGGCTCTGCAAAACCCTAGACGAAGCTCGTTCCGCAGCTCTCACGGTACGATTCTCGCTCTAAGCTTTGCTTTCTCACTCTTTCTCATGCTCTGCATTCCGCGATTTCATTCATGCATCGCTCTGTGCTCATTTCGTCTACTTTGTGAAGGATTTTTTTCGCTTTTCATAGTTTTAACTTTGCTTGAATCGGCTTACACTGTAATGTTTTGGAAGAAATTTGTGAGTCGCTTGCTGCATTGCCTTCTGGAAGTCTCCAGAAAACTTTGTTTCTCGTTAATGCAATCTATGTTTTGTGCTTGCGTTAGTGTTGATTTTAGTCTCTTTTTTTCTTTTTTTTTTCAGTTTTTTTTTTTTTTTTTTTAACTTCTCGCCCTCGCTCCTCTAGTCCCCAAATTGATAGCGTTGCATACCTTATAGCATACACAAATAATATTTATTTATTAATTTTCCAGATTTTGATATTCGTTTATGGTGTCTTGATATTTCATCTTCACCTGCCAGTAGGTTTGAGTTGTCAAAATTTCAAGCAATTCACGTATGTCATTGTATTTGTATGTCTACATATTTTCCACATTTCACATATTTTTGTTTTATTTTACTACATGCCTCGGAATTTTTTAGTATTTCATCTATAAAGTATCTCAGCTATGATTATTTTCGCTTGCTTCTATTGCTGTTATTGTTGTTTTTTTTTTTGGTCAATTATTTTCATTTGATATAGTTCTTCTGTCAATCTTAATATAACTTATCTTCATAGTTTTGAACTTTTATTTTCCTTTTATTTTATAGTGATCGAACACATGGAAAACATTCTATTTTAAAATATTTGGATTTGTGGTCATATTTGTGTTAGTGCCTTTATGTCTCTTTTATCTCAGTTATACCTTCTAAATTTATACATAGTATGTTTGGTACAAAGTGTGACTAATTTCTGGTTGTTATGGTGTGTTTTGAGAAGAGTCTCTTGTCCCCATTTTAGAAAACTCTTTATCCTGTTTTATATGGTTACCCTTCAACTTTGAAGCAAAAAAAACTCAAGGGATTTTGTAATCTTAATTATCTGAGAGAAAAATCTGATTATAATGCACATGAAAGTTCATCTGTAATAGTTGAGTAGTTAGCTTGATTTGCTTCCATCTAGTACTGTTTGAAACGTTGGTTCTGACTGAAGCAGTACTTTCTGCATCAGAGCCAAGATCCGAGCAATTACAACTTTTTACTGAACTTAGAGCACTTCTATAGTCTAACCAAATAAAAAAAATCAACTGATGTCAAATGATCTATCAGGAAATTTATGGTTATGCTTTCAACCTTTTTGGCAGATTTTGGTATGTAACCTTAAGGGAATCATGAATGTTTGACAATCTGAGTTTATGTATAAGTACATTTGTTTCTGTTCGGTTTCCATGAGGATGGGAATTAGTCCATTCTTCACCTAATTAGTTTTGATCTTCCTTGCTTTAAAGCCTTGCAGATCATATTTATTCAAGTGAACAATGGAGGATGTAGCTGGCCCTGGAAATGCAGGTGGGGACCCACATTCGTCCCCACCTCCTCCAACCGTGCCCCCTAATTTGAAGCCAGAACTAGTGGCTCCTCCTCAATATTCTATTATGAGTAGGCATGGGACAGGAACTACTGGACAAACGATACCATTGCTCGCAAACCACTTTAAAGTTTCTGTGAATGTTCCAGATGCTGTATTTTACCAGTATTTTGTATGTTTACCTCCTGTGACTATTCTCTTTACATGTATTTTATTGTATCTAGTACCAATTTCATAATGCCATACTATTTGCAGGTTCGTATTACTTTAGAAGATAAGATAGCTGTTGAAGGCAAGGGAATTGGGAGAAAACTGATTGACAGGCTTTATCAAACATACTCTTCAGAACTTGGTGGTAAAAAGTTTGCATATGATGGGGACAAAGCTCTGTACACACTAGGTCCTCTGCCACAGAGAAGGCTTGAGTTTTCTGTTGTGCTGGAGGAGACATTTGCAAAGCAGTTTGTCCTCCTATTCCTTTTTCCTGGTCTTGGTTTAAAAGTTCTTTTTTATTCTCTTATCAACAATTCATTTGTATTTGTCCAACTGACATTCTTGTGTGTTAGTGAAAATGGGAGCCCCAGTGGGACTGACAAACGGTCAAGGCGTTCTTTTCAGTCAAAAACCTTCAATGTAGAAATAAGTTATGCTGCCGAAATACCTCTGAAGTCAATCGCTCTTGCCTTGAGAGGAGTGGATGTAGATAATACTCAGGATGCATTGAAAGTGCTTGATATCATTCTGCGGCAGCAAGCAGCTAACAGGTACCTCTCTCTCTCTCTCATATGTTGACTATGTTCTTTTTCAACTGTACTCTGTTCTTCTGTGAACTCTAACTTTGTTTATTTATGACCATTAAACATGCACAGGGGGTGTCTTCTAGTACGACAATCATTCTTTCATGATGACTCCAGAAACTTTGTTGATGTTGGAGCAGGTGTAAAGGGTGTTCGGGGATTTCATTCCAGTTTCTGTCCAACACAGGGTGGCTTGTCCTTGAATATGGGTACCAGATCTTATGATTTGGTTTCTTTAGTCTTCAAAACTCACTAGCATTGTTGTCACTTGTTTTGTTGACATTTTTGTTTCCATTTATTTGTGCAGATGTATCTACAACGATGATCCTAACGCCTGGACCTGTCATTGATTTTCTGATAACCAACCAGGATGTACGAGAAGCTCGCTACATTGACTGGGTTAAGGTAAAAAAGAAAACTGTTAAATCTTATACTAAAGGTTCAGATTTCAGCATCAACTTTAGTCTGTTAAATTTCAATTTCATGGTAACATACAGGCCAAGAAAATGCTGAAAAATATGAGGATTAACGCAAGGCACCGTAACATGGAATTCAAAGTAACAGGCTTAAGTGAGAAGCCCTGTAATCAACAATAGTATGTGCTTATCTCCTAAAAGTATGTTTCCTACTTCTTCACATCTGAAAAACTTCCTAATTTTTGTCCTTTTTTTTCCCTTTCAAGTTTCCCTATGAAGTTAAAAAGTGCCAATGGCACAAGTGAGGGTCAGACTGTGGAGATTACTGTGTATGAGTATTTTACTAAGCACTGTGGTGTAGAACTCACCTCTTCCCAATACATGCCATGCCTTGATGTTGGCAAGCCCAAAAGGCCCAACTATCTGCCACTGGAGGTGTGCAAATTTCTTTTGCTTATTATATCATTGTTTGTTAGTCTTATCCTCCGTCTGAGATCGTGATTTGTGTTCCTCCCCCAACGAGGTGTTTTAGCTCTGTTCGCTTGTTTCACTACAACGGTATACAAAGGCTTTATCTTCAATGCAGAGGGCATCCTTAGTTGAAAAATCAAGGCAGAAGCCTCATGAAAGAATACGAACTGTGACTGATGTAAGTTTGCAGGTCACTGAATTTTCTTCTTTGACCACATGTTGCAATATTCTTTTTGCTCAATTGCTTTACTATTGTAGGCAGTGAAAAAATACCAGTATGATGATGATCCTATGCTTGCTACATGTGGTATTTCTATAGAGAAGCAATTGACTCAAGTCAATGGCCGTGTTCTCGAGACTCCGAAGGTAAACAGTTTCTGTATATTTGGATGTGTCCGTAGAGGTGGGGAGAAAGAGAGTGAGAGAGGAGTGTGCCCTCTTCACTCAATCAACTATCACCTCTCTTTCTAATGCATTGCATTCTCTCCTTTGATGAACAGTTAAAGGTTGGTAACAGTGACGACTGCATCCCTCATAAGGGACGATGGAATTTCAACAATAAGGTATTTATTTCTACTATTTCTAAGTTTTCTAAAATTCATTTATCAGTTGTTCTCTGAGAAAGAGGTTGCACTGTTTTGTTTCCTTCATTACTACTATTTGAATTTGATTTTAGCTTATTGAACTTAATTCTGCTTGCAATTCCCTAATCTACCAGACACTTTTCAACCCTACTCGCATTGACCGTTGGCTTGTTGTCAACTTCTCTGCACGCTGTGATACCAGTCATATCTCACGGGAACTTATCAACTGTGGGAGGAAGAAAGGCATTGTAGGTTACACCATTTGCTAAGTTTTGTTTTTAGACTTATGCTGATTCTGATCTCTCTGTCTCTGTCTCTCCCACATGTGCAGTTTATTGAGCGTCCCTTTACATTACTTGAAGAAGATCCACAATGTAGAAGACAAAGCCCTGTTGCAAGAGTTGAAAAGATGTTCGAACAGATTCTAGCTAAGCTTCCAGGGGAACCTCAATTCATTCTTTGTGTCTTACCAGAGAGAAAAAATTGTGATGTATATGGTATGGCTTTGTTATTAATAATTGATAATCAAACTACCCCTCAATCTGATCATGTAATTAGTTTATGCTCTTATACATTTTATAGGACCTTGGAAGAAAAAAAGTCTTAGTGAGTTCGGGATTGTCACACAATGCATTTCCCCTTCCAAGATTAATGATCAGTACCTGACAAATGTTCTTCTTAAGATCAATTCTAAGGCAAGAAGCTAAATGGTGAATATCTGATATCGCTACTTTAATAATTAATGGACCCTATTGATTTTTTTTCTGTTTGTTTAATTCTATATAGCTTGGAGGAATAAATTCTTTGTTGGCAATAGAGCACTCCTCATGTGTTCCTCTGGTTAATGATACTCCTACAATGATTCTGGGGATGGATGTCTCTCATGGGTCTCCTGGTCGCTCAGATATTCCTTCTGTGGCTGCGGTAATTACAATTCAAGTTTCTTTTTATATTATATACCATTCTGTGCTTTATAGTCATTTTGTTTCTTCAATTTTGTTGGAGTTTCAGGTTGTTGGCTCTCGAAATTGGCCACTTATTTCAAGGTACAGAGCAGCTGTTAGAACACAATCTCCTAAGCTAGAGATGATTGATGCTCTGTACAAGCCACTTGAAAATGGAACTGATGCTGGTATTATCAGGTATTTGAGCAGGGAATTTAGTATTCGTACCAGTTGATCACATGTTAAGAATTATAGTTTGCTTTAACACTTATGGGACTCTCTAATATGGCCCATTAGACGGGTTCAAAAGTCTTCGCTCCCAAATTTATTACATAAAAGTTGTGGCTATTAATCTCTTGTAACTTAAATGAGACCTGATTACAATATTTTATATTTTGTAAAAAGTTGGATGAAATTAAAAAGATTTAAGATAGACTGGTGAAATTCGTTTATCTTAAATTATCAATTCCAGTATACTGCTAAGGCTGGAAATGCCTTTTGTTGCAGGGAACTGCTTGTGGACTTCTATAAAACAAGCAATGGACGTAAACCAACTCAGATTATTGTCTTCAGGTATCATGACATTGTATTGGTAATTTTCTGGCTGTTTTGAAAAAGAAATGCTAATGACCCAGTTTTGGTCTTTCAAAAGTGACTTCCTTCGAAACGAAACCGGAATACAGTCCCAAACTCACAGTATGTTTCGTAATATCTTGTGGGCGCTGCAAATATAGTCAAGCTAAATCCACAAAGAGAAATGTACTCCTTTTGTGGTGATATCATATCATATCAGATATAGTGGATTCACTTCACATTGCAACTTGTGTAGTTTATATTACTTGGTATTTTCCAGTTGGAGGCCGTTCATCCTAGTCGTATTTTGATTTGAGGCAATGTGGCCACCCTGCATGGCAGGTGTTAATTTGTCATATACTATGTGTGGATGCTGCAAATATAGTCAAGCTAAATCCACAAAGAGAAATGTACCCCTTTTGTCAAGCTAAATTCACATAATATACTATTCTTACTGAAGGATGTATCTGGCCTATTTATGCTGTCTCATCCTTCCATTTTACTCTTAAATAGGAATATTTCTCTTTGTGTGGTTTATGCTTCTAGTGGCCCTCTTAATTTAATTAGAAACTTTCTATTTGCTTAGTTCGTTTTTCCCCTCAGTTGAACTGGTTTTTTTACTTATTTTTGGAGCATGAAATGTGGCAACTGTCTTGTTTTTCCTACTGTTACTTGTAAAGACATGTTTTTATTTATTTATTTTAGGGACGGAGTCAGCGAATCACAATTTAATCAAGTCTTGAACATCGAGCTGGACCAAATCATAAAGGTTCTGCAATTCAATTTTTCTTGGGCCATTCAATGTAGTACTTGATTTGAAGGATGATTTACTCTCTCTGTGCTACATGTCCCAATTTGCGTTTTTAGTTTTGACAGTTAATTATATCTGATCTAAGGAAAGCTTTTTATCGGAATACCCACTCAAGGAGACAATTGCTATATTTAATCAATTAGTCTGTGGTATTTAATCCAATCATGCCTTGAAATTGTTGAAATACCCAGAAGTTTAGTAGTTCCTGCCTTATTCCTGCATAAGCCCCTTTATGCCAAGAGCATTAATGGACTGTGGGTTTGTCCCTAGGACCTGCTATCAACCGTGTGCTGAAGTTTGTTCTTTTTTTTCTCAACATTAAGATGGTCAAATTTTTATTTATTGCAGGCTTACCAGCACCTTGGGGAGGTTGATGTTCCCAAGTTTACTGTGATTGTTGCTCAGAAAAATCATCACACGAAGCTATTTCAAACCGGGGGTTCCACTGATAATGTTCCACCTGGTCTGCTACTTTCTGAACTTTGTTATTGCCTTTATCATTTATCTCTTTGTTTTAATGCTCTCTCTCCCTCTCTCTCCAGGGACAGTGGTGGACACAAATATTGTGCATCCAAGGAATTATGATTTCTACATGTGTGCTCATGCAGGAATGATTGTAAGCACCCGCCCCCTACCCAGTGTTTCAGCGTATTTGTTTCCCCCCAACTCAACTCAGGTGTCTAAATTTCCTTTTATCACGTTTTTTATCTTTTGTGTTGCTTCATATGACAGGGAACTTCGCGGCCAGCACACTATCATGTCCTGGTTGATGAGATTGGATTTTCTCCTGATGGCTTGCAAAACTTAATCCACTCCCTTTCTTACGTGTAAGCTTTTCATTTTCAATCCCTTTCCATATGACTCAGCTTGAATAACCTTTCAATTGAATTTATCTAGATATATGTTTGCTTATTTCAGGTACCAAAGGAGTACAACTGCAATCTCCATTGGTAAATTAAACACACTTCTGCAATTAAATCTTTTTTCTTTTATTAAATTCTTTTCCAGTGGAAATGATAAAATCTAGTTAGTCTAGAGCTTTACTTCCATCTCACTATTACCAACCATTTTCCAGTGGCGCCCATATGTTATGCCCACCTTGCTGCTGCACAAGTGGGGCAGTTTATGAAGTTTGAAGATCTCTCAGAAACCTCATCAGGGAACGGCAGTGTCACTTCAGCTGAGAGTATCCCATTTCCAGAGCTCCCTAAGTTGCATAAGAATGTCCAGGGTTCCATGTTCTTCTGTTGAGTTGCTGCTCCTAGCTTTCTTGTGAATATTGCTAATATAATTTTAGCCTTTTGACTCTATAATTACTCTAGCAGTATAAGGGTATATGAGTAGGAAAGACAATCCCGGCTTACTCTTAGGTAGGGCGGAGAGATAGGTGTACAGACAGATTAGCGACCTCTTGCTCTAGTTTGTAGACAAGTTTTGAGGCTTTATATGTTGCAGGATGATATTATTGAGGTAGCTGAATTCAACAAGTAATTTTTGTCTCCCTTGTTCGGGGTATGACTAGGACTTAAAGACGTTCAAAATCAAGACTTGACTATCAGGAAATGTTTTTGGAAGTAATTGACTTAATTTCAATGGAACAATCTTTGAAAATTTTACTTCATTCTACCTCATTTTTATTTTGTCATCAATTTTGCTCCAGGAACTCTAATACTTATATATCAATTTCGATGTAAACTGTTCTTTTATGGGGATTGTGAGAAAGCTCATTGGGATGATCGCTTCAACGAGATTCTCCCACAGTTTATGTGGTGAAATGAATCACTTGCTGGCTTAAGGATGATGATGCTTTAGAAGGTGAACTATTCCTATATTTAATATTATCTCATGTCTTTACTTCTCACTATTTTTATGATATGGCTTATCTTTGCTCTGTGATCTTAGACCAACAGAATCAGTGTACTGGTCGAGTTTGGAATTTCTGTTCGCATATATGTTTGGTATGATTCGGCATTTTTGGCTTCTTTCAACTTTAATTTATTTATTGTTTACCTTTGGTTTAAGCAGGGGAATTTAAATGCTTATACAAAAATCACAGCTTAGCTTCTGTCGCAGTCAAATTCTTTTGGTAAAATGTAAGTTAGTCATGATTGACTTTTCGAAAGCATGGTTTGACCAGCCTTTATGCATGCTGCTAATTTGTCCCCTTGTGAACTTGTTGGATATGATTCGTTTCCTAGTTTTCTTGGGACATCTGGTCTAAAAGCTTAGGATCCTAACAATCTATAGCTGGAACCAAACTAGCCAATGTGAAGGCGACTTTACTTTTAAAGTGCCTGACCGAAGACGATGTTTAACTTCATGCTAGTGTTGTTGCCTACTTCTACTGGCTTTTGCTTGACCTGTTAGTTTTCAATAATTTATGTTAAAGCTTTAACGTCCTTGACCAACTGCCAACTCCCTTCTTTCTTATTATGTTTGTTTACTATCATGGTCCTCTTCCATATACGGCAGCTGCCTTTAGATTTCTCTCTCTCTCTCTCTCTCTCTCTCTCTCTCTCTCTCAACATACCTTTCCCTGTTTCAGGGCAACATACCTTCCAAAGGACTACTTTGGACGCCTTGACAGGTCTTTTCGATAAAAGATGACACGTTGTCCTATAATTTCAATGTCAGAATTATTTCCGGAGATTCAGTAGTTTAGGTATGAAGCCCACAAAAGTGACAGTTAGCTAACTTATAAAGACTTTCACATCAGGAATTATAAAACATCAATTAGTACTGAGTTTACGAATTTCAACTTTACTATTAACCGAAAATGGAAAATTCGATATGGGTAAAAATATTTCATAAGATCGTGACATAGTTGCCTGTTTTGGCGTTTGCCAAGCAAGATATGCACCTAAAACGAACCCAAGTATTTTCATTTACGATTTATTTTTATTTTTTTTAAAACACCCAACCATTTATGCTGCATCTAATAATCACATAGGTGTACTATGGTCTCATTTGATGGCCGGTCTTGGTCTTGGATTGAATTAGAGTCAAGTCTAAACCAGTTCTCATCTCTATGTAGGATTTATAAGATACAGGATTGTTGTCCAATTTAACAAAAATGAGTGTTGAAAGTTATTATATATTAAACTGTTGTCCAATTTAACAAATCATTTCGATGTTACTGCAATTATGTTGTTTGACTGCTTAGCTTATCAGAGAATTTTGAGAAAGAACAAAAGAAAAGAAAACCCCGTACCCAAACCGGTGGTCAAAAGTGGAGAATACTTTCTTCTCAGTTTGTTGTGGCAGAAATTAAGTTGACGTAGGGGTCAACAATAGTCCTGAGTTGCTGCGACGCAGTGAACCTACGAAATCAGGGCCTGTGCTACAGAGCCTAAAGCGACCAGTGAGGACATACAATGGGGTCGTTAGCCAATCACAAAAATGAGCGAGTCGTGACAAAGAAGGCCAAGGGCTCTCTCTCTCTGGGTGTCTGGACATGACACTTTCTACGCTGCCAATTGGTGGTGGTCCACTCGGTCGAATCTAATTGCCCACCCTCCCCCGGGACCCACACCTGTTAGTGTAGTGTGAATTGTGCAAAGAGATTTCTTGGGGCAAAATTAACCTCTTTGGACCATCGTACCCTTCCCAATCCCAGGTGAGTCCCCCTTTACGGTAATTAATTTAATTCCACTCAATTACAGTGATAGCGACACCCAGCGAAGTGCTTGGGGTCTCAGTTTCTTATATTGACCATTATACCCTTCCCCTCATTTTCTTTCCTTCTTCACAAACAATAAAAGGAAAAGGAAAAAGAAAAGGGTTTTATAATGTCTGAACTGGTTCAGTTCTGCTCGTCCAGTCCACTTGAAAAAAAAAAAAAAAAACTATTGACAACGTTGGTGCACACGTTTAGAAAATCCTACACTTTTGAAAAATGCATAGACCTTGTCCATGGTGGTGGCAAACCTAGCTATATATATATATATAGGTGATCCTATGATATCCTTATTGCTACTAGTAGAGTGAAGCATGACATTTGTTTATAGGATGAAGCATGGATCTTTCTCTATCCATAATTTTAATTTTTATGTTCCATTTGTAGTAGATATTTCCCACCACAACCACTGGAGTGCTAGTCCTCTACAAATGTGATTGAGGAACTATATATACGCTAAGAAACAAATAGTACAACTTCAAAATAATTTTAGCGTATTAACATAAACGTGTCATTTTTTCATTCTCAAGTGTTGTTTGAGGTCAAATAGGGCAGTTGGTAGATCAATTAATGCGTGGAAAAAAAGAGAGTATATCTTCAAAATAATTTTAGCATATTAACAGAAACATGTCGTTTTCTTATTCTCGCTCACTGTTTGTAATTAAAATGAGTAGTTAGTAGAAAAATTAGTACGCATAATTAATTAAACATGATGGTGCGTTACTAAAATTTGAGTTACAATTCAAGATCCATAGGTTTCACTAATGAACTCCCATATATAATTTTATATCTTGTGGTCGAAATCTCACCACCTCCCCCTAACTTTCATCTTGCCGAAATCTCTCCTGCCCTTTTAAGGGCAGACACCTTTTTTACATTTCTTCAAACCCAACAAAATGAAATACAAATTGTAGTAAACAAATACTTCTTTCAGGAAGACATAAAACACTCTTGTTGTCATTATTGTGAATAACTTTTTCATTCATGGGGATAGTTTCGTCTTCTACAAAATACGGTAGTTTGCAAAAGATCACTCCGAATCTATTCCACTAGAATTCTGAATCCAACGATCCATATGAAATCACAGGCTTATGAACCAACAGTGATGGATTTATTCAATTATATCACATTGAATTCCTTTTTCCAAACCATAAATAAAATATATAATAAGAAAAAGATATTCCGGACCAAGAAATATTTATTTCTTTAAGATAATAAATTCCTGATCGCCTGAATGAAGCAGTAAATAATGGCATGGGCCTGTGCGCTTTAGTTTTTGACAACATGCTTCTGCATTAATCAAAGGTATTAACCAACATAATTACTCAAAATAACGTAGCATAAGAGCCCGACACGTGGTGGGCATAAATGTCTTTTCACGCAAGGAGCTATTTAATTATTCGTACACGAGGGGATGAAACTTACTTTTTCCGGGTTCACATTCAAAGATCCCCAACAGTTCCTTGGCCTTTTTGATATAGTTGGAAAAGGAAAAGAGAAAAAAAAGCATGGAGAAAAAATAAATAAATTAAATTTAAACAAATTTATATCAAATAAGAAACACATTGTCATAGCCATAATTTTATTTAGAGTTATATCTCTCTGATTCTCAGTCCCTTTTTTTTATGCTCCAAAAGCTTTTTTGTTTTTTTCTATCTCCTCCAGTTTCAGAGTCTTTGATCACATTCACACAGCCTTTTTATTTTGATTTTTGGGTCTGTTTTTGTTGCAAATTTCTGAGATTTGGGAGTCGGCTGCTGTGATTTTCCTGAGAAAGTCCGAAGCTTTTTTTATGAGTTTGATTGGCGAAACTGAGAAAAGCAGAGCAAAGCAAAACAAAGGGCGGGTGTACACAACCTCTGTGCTACCGATGCCAGAAACTCGGCAGGCCCAGAAGAATGCTGTTCCGAATCAATCCGATGGCAACGTTGAAGGTAACACCGCGTTTTGATGTACCCAGTTGGGAGTATAACGATCTGATGATGGTTTTGTATTGAAATATATCTCTTATTTTATGGTTATGATATTTTGTGATCATGACGGTGCAATGTGTTATGTGTCGGTTTACTCTGGGAATGTATTGAATTGTTTTGATTCTGTGTTTTGTTGATGTGTTGATATTGTCATGGTTTCGGAGAACTCCAGTGGTAGGTGCAATGCATATTGTGGATTATCAAGGAATTTGTGTTTGTTCATAGTATATTAGTTGAAATTCGGAATTTTGTTTTCAGTTGTTTAAAAACTTTACCTTTTTGTGACAAGTGGGTATTTAGTTGGTAAGAAGTATGATGTTGATGCAAGTCATTTTCTTATTGGGGTTTTGAAGAATGTTGTTTTGTATCGTTGTTTAGTTGTAAATTTTCAATTCGTTTGGAGATTTCACATTATGCCTTCAAAGTTTCTATTTTTGGGGGTTCACTTTCAGAACCAATTGAAAATTTGATTGATCCTAGTTTACGGCTTTTTTAGTATCACATTTCGGAAATTGTAATCTTTTGCTACTTCATGTTAGTTCTTTTGAGGAGTTCTGATAGATTATACAATGCAGATTGAGGCTTTGGAAATTTGAAGATTTGATGTCCATATTTAATTTACACATCTATTTCTTGTATCCATTGTAGAGGCATTTTGGCGGTTGACTATCAACGATAATCAAGATGGGGGCGGTGTGGCTCAGTCTAACCCATACCCTGATCGACCTGGTGAACCTGACTGCATATATTATTTGAGGACTGGTTTGTGTGGTTATGGAAGTAATTGTCGTTTTAATCACCCTAAATATGGTTCACAGGTAATTAAGAATGTTCCTTTAATTGATATGCATGGTTTCTATAGAGTGATTGCATTTTGACTGAAGTGTTGCGGCCCTTGCTAGGAGTTTTATTCATTGCTTCGACACAGCTTCTTTCTTTGCCTTTTGCAATTTTCTTGGAGTGTTGTGAGGAGTTCTATTGATTGCTTCTACACAGCTTCTTTCTTTTTTCTTTTCTGGCTCTTAACTATGCAGAGTGTGGCTCAAATGGTATTAGTGAACTGAAACTTATGGTACATTATTATATCTGCAGGCTGCTCAGTACAATGGAGAACTCCCTGAAAGAGTTGGACAACCTGACTGTGGGGTAAGATTTTCATTTAATTCAGATTGTGCTGATTAAGAATCTTCTTTCTTACTCATTCTTCTCCCTCCTTTCCTTCTTTGTATGCTTCCTACGTTGATGCTTTCTAAGTCATATAAGATTAGAACTTCTAGGAATTAGAATAAGATTGAAAACAGGGTATTGTTTTGTTCATCGGATACACTTTGTTGGTTGAGTTGATATAAGTTTGTTAGGTGTATAAATTATGTAATTGGCGATTTGAATCATCATATGAAGAGAAATATCAAATATATTGCTGATCCTAGTGGTGTGGACCTGGGAACAAACAGAACATTAGACTGGTCACTTGTTTAATAAGATCTAACCAAGTTATTCCCTCTTAAAAAATGTATCTACTATATTATCCAAGTGCAGACTTTTATGGAGACTGTCAGTGTGAGAATCTCTTAGGGTTAAGTAGAAACATGAAAATTGAATGATGATATCTAGGCAAGCTTGTTCTAAAGATATTCCGATTATAGTCAGTTGTTTGCTACATCTAATATTGTATTTGGTTATGACCTGATGCTCCTTTATTTTTTTTCTTTACGGGTATTTGTTAAATTTGTTCACCATTAGTAGGCATAATCCCATGTTTCAATTAACATGGGGTTAAACATAAGACCTTTTTTTCCTTTAATTCCTTTATATATCTGTGAGCTGTTGGTTCATTGGGTAAAAGAAACTTTCACACTTGGATTAATATTAACGATTGTAGCAAATGTATGCACTCTGTGTGGCAGTATTTTCTGAAGACAGGAACTTGCAAATATGGATCTACCTGTAAATTCCATCATCCAAGGGACAGGCGTGGAGCTGGACCAGTCGTATTCAACATTTTAGGACTCCCCATGCATCAGGTTCTTGACTTAACTTTGTCACTTGAGTCCTGGTTGTTCTCAACTAGACTTTCAGAGAATAAGTGTGCTCGCCATTTTAACAATTTTTAGATTGATTAATCTCAGGAAGAAAAATCATGTCCTTATTACATGCGAACTGGATCATGCAAGTTTGGACCTGCATGCAAGTTTCATCATCCCCAGCCTCAGTCACTTGGCACTGTCTTACCTGCTTTTGGAGCTGCAGGCTCCACAGTTTTGCCTTCTTCAGGTCTACCTTATGCAGGTGGACTTTCTGCATGGTCATTTCCAAGAGCGCCATATTTATCAGGCCCACGTTTACAATCTCCACATTCTTACATGCCTGTTGTTCTTCCACCCCAAGGCATTGTACCTGCCCATGGATGGAACACCTATGTGGTCAGTGTCTTATCTCTTTAATAGAACAAAATGCCGACATTACTATATTATGTTCCTATTAGTGTCATACATTCGTGAGGAACACTAAGGTTTCTCTGCTTATATTGTGGTATTACACTGTGTTAAAGCTGGTTTTTTCTTTTGGGAGAAATGACAAGAAACTGCTTTATAGCCTTTTCAATTTTTTTTCTTTTCTTTTTGAATAAGATTGCCATGGTTTCAGCTTGGAATGCGGCAAGGACACTTCAAAATTTGTCATGTAGTTTACTTCACACTGATGAATTGTTTAGTATGAAGAGTTTATATGATCTTCAAGGATCATTGACAGTCATCTGTCGAAAACAGTGGAAAGTACAAAGTCTTTAAGAATCTCTGATGTCATTGTCAACTATGCTGCTCCTTGCTTCTTTATATCCTTAGCTATGAAGAAATTTTCCTTCCCATTATGCGAATGCGTTCTATGGGTGGATTGAAATGTTTGTTACATTCTTTTTCCCCCTCATATTGGCATGTAATTATGAGTTGCTCAAGAGTCTTAACCAAACCAAAGGAAGCTGCAGCCTAACATTGTCATGTCCTACATCTATATGCCCTTTATTATTCAAATTTCAATGTCCTACATTATTCTTTAAAGTTGATATGGCTGCTCATAAAGGCCTTAACATTTTGCATCTCTGGTGATTTCAGTGATTGAATTTTTTGTGGACTAAAGAGGAATTGTTGCAAGTTTTCTTTATTTCTAATTCATATTTTATTTGTTTAATAGGGAAACATTAGCCCTGTGACTTCCACTGGAATTCTTGGCTCCAACCTCACATACAACTCTAGAACTCAGGGGGAGTCAGCTTCCAATGGGCAGGTTCACTTGTTGTCAAGCTCAAGTCTCCCACATAGGCCTGATCAACCTGAATGCCGGTATTTTATGAGCACGGGGACTTGCAAATATGGAATAGATTGCAAGTACCATCACCCAAAAGAAAGGATTGCAGAATCAGCTACACACCCACTTGGGCTTCCCTCAAGACCTGTAAGTTTTGTTTCTATTTTCTAGATTACAGTGATGTGCATGTTGGTTTGTGCACTGTTCAGCTCAGTTCTTATAAACAACTCAGAGAATTGTTTCGATGGTTCTTCTATCAGTATTCCTTTTTAATATCTTAGCCAACTTGCAGGGGCAACCAGTATGTTCATACTACATCATGTATGGAATCTGCAAGTATGGACCAACTTGCAGATTCGATCACCCATTTGTGGAACATTCTGCTGGCTATAATTTTGGTATGAATGCTTTGCCACTTGATTCCTCCCTCCTTGGTTATCCCAGAAGCTGGTCAGTGGCCCATGGATTAGAGACTTCCCCCTCCATCTCCGCAAAATTTCCTGATGGGGTCAAGAAACCTGTGAACAACAAGTATGAGAACTCAGATACAAAGATTGCTGACGATTCCCCTGAACAAGCTGGTTCTGTGCCACCTTCTCCAACTTCCTCAGAACCCGTACAAGACCAATCTGGTTGAAGCCAGATTTTTTTAGGTGCACTTTGCTTATTTTTTTATTTCAGTATCTTAAAAGGGAATATTTAATACACACTCTCCTGCCCCCCCCATTTTCACCTGTGAATCTCCGGAGTTGGATAGGTTCTCTGGAGATCAATTTGATGAGCAAAAACTGGGGGGCATGGAAAGCATTTTTTTTGTGGTGAATAAAACGCAGGTGGAAAATTCTAAGATTCCTCTTTCTTTTTTCCTTTAAAATTCCCTATCCCCCAAACTATCTTTTTATTTGGATGATACCTTTTCTCCAGTTTGGCTCACTGGATGATGTTTTTATTTGTTCAAAGGAAGTTTGTGCTTTTAAACCTCAATTTTGATTGCTATTGGGTGTGAAAAATTGAATTCTTGCATTCTGTTACAAGTGACAAGAAATGGCTAGCTGTTGGTTATGTAAATCAGATGGTTAGAATGCGGATGGTATGGATGAGGAGTACAAATACATAAACAACAGAGATTGATATGACACTTTGGGCTAAGCGGGTCTTCTTCTTGTGCAAAATTGCCAATAGCTGAGCCTTGTTGGGCACCTTTACTCCCTTAAAGAATGTGGGCCAGCCACGTTTTATACAACAATAACGGGGAAGAGGCAATATGGAAGAATAAAGGAGAAAACGTTTTCAAGGTTAGAAGCTATTATTGACACTCTAAAATAATCATCACAAACTTCTTTCTGATGAAGAAAAATAACATAGAAATGAGTGTAGGATTACTATATTATAGTGCTAATAGCAATTATGTAGATTTAAGTTTAGAGAAATTAAAAAATTGAGAATAATAAGTCTATGAAAATCGGTAGTACAAACTTTTATGGCTAACCCGAGTGATGAGGAATGGAAAGAATGTGAGTTATAATTAGGATAGTTTATGAGTTCTATCTCTTTCTAATTTACCAACAAAAGACAACATATGGTTTAATCCTTGTATCACCTTAATATAAAATTTGTACCTATGTTTTGTAATAATTTATTATTTAAAAGTTTAATATTAGTAAGCAAAACCACTTATTTTATCACACATTTTTTTTCTTTACGGGATGGAATTATATTATAGACTTTATGATGCTCAAGACACGGTCACATGCACAGAGGTCCCGAGTCACGTGACAGAGCGGCATCAAAATATTTCCATCCAAAATCTCTGTGATGCAATTAAATAGGGTCCCACACCTACCATGCGCATTTAATCATCCCCCGCACCAGTCAAACTCTTTGTTCACCACGACCGTCTGATCAATGATTTAACAACGACCAAACACCTTTTGCCACAATTACCACTATACCCCTCGTTGGCGCAAGCATGCAATCAAGCGAAGTCACCGGCAGCCCCCATCTCTTTTGCGCAGGTTGCGTACGATACCATCTACTTTTCTTTCCCGCAAAACTAAAACCCGAAAAAAGCTGCCCCTGCTTCTGCTTGGTGCTAACGTGCGCTTGTGGCAATCCCGCAAACAAAGCAACGAAACGCAACCGAAGCTAGAAACCAAACAAGGCGACGGGTAAGCTTATTTTGGAAGCGTAGCCCCGTGATTGGTTTGTGCGCTGATTTTCTGGTTTTGGCTTAGCATAATGGTCCATGCTGTCGCTTTCAGTTCTCGCCACGTCGTCTAGAGGACCTACAATGCCTTCTCGATCAAAAGCAAATTGTATTTCTTACATGCGCACCCAAAATATCTCTTTGCACCCACTTATTATTACTATTTTACATTATATCGAGAAGCATTTGGATTTTCAATAAAAAAAAATTAACGTTCCTTAGAAGCATTTCTATAAATAAAAAATTGCTTATGAACATAAGTGTTTGTTACAATAGCTTTCCCAAGCAACCTTAGGGGGCATTTATAGTCAAGAAAAATAAGATTGAGGGCCAATGAGGGTTTATTCAGTTGGTAAGGTCCATATACTGTGTGTAGTCTCATTAGTGTTCAAGTCTCACTGCCAGCAATCTGGCTCGAGGTTATGGGTCTACTCTGGCGTTTGTGGTGAGAATAATTAATCTCCCCTTAAACTATTTTTTATTATATTTATAAAATATATATATATAAAAAAAGGGATTGAGGGATGACATGCCAAGACAGTGTGCCCTCACATTGCACATGAGTTCAATCCTCCCACAACATTAGAATAGTTAAAATATAGTTTTTTCCAAAAATAAATAAATACATTTTGGTGTGCATTTATGTTTTTTTTTTTAAAGGGGAGCGCCAAAATCACTACGCCGTGATTATGGTAGCAAGTTTCCTATAAAAAAAAAAATCTCATTTTTTCTTTAATTGTGGTGTGTATAAAGAGACAAAATTTGATTTTTAAAAGTTGATGTAGAGAAAATGAATCTAGCAACATGTTTTTTTAAATTTTAGGGTGGGGAAATGTAAATGAAAAGTTATCTTTACCAAAATAGTAAAGAGGGTAAGTTAATTAAATAGTCTCCTCTCCTTTGTAACTAAATAAAATTATTGATAAAATGTGAAGGATTGAATAGTGACCCTACACGTGTGTGAACATGCATCTTTAGACTAGCAAAAAGTAATTCTCTGAATTATTGCTTAGTTGGTGGGAAAGTTATTACACATGTGAATTAGGTCTAGTGACACATAAAGTGACTTAAGTATTAAACCAGAAATGTACTGAGGTAGATACATTTTCACATCATCATTGTGCCCTATCCTTTTAAGAAATTTGACATTATAGGAAACCTACTCTAAACCAAATTCAAATGGAATTACAACATCTCCAATTGTGTATTTATTGTTCTTACCTAGTTTTTATCTATTGTACCTAGTTTTCAATTCGAAATTAACCTCAATATTCAAATTTTAAGAAGATTTTTCAAGCTAAAATCTATCTTTAACTATGTACATATTGATAAGGAATTTGTAGCTCAAGTGATTAAAAACATTTTCTATGTAGTCCACTGATATTAAGTTTGAACCTCAATAACACCTTCGCAGTGAAAAATCCTCATTACCCATCTTAACTTTGGAAGAAAAAAAAAGTGCTTACCCTTAATTCCTTAAGTGAAATTTGCTTTTTTGGGTGACCCTATGCTCCCGTAATAAATAAATAAAAACGTTTTATTCTATGAGTGACCTTATGCCACGTCATTGAGTCGAGTGACGTGGCATAACCCACAGAGCAACAGGGCGCACATTGTCCATTATGCCTCGAACAAAACAGGGTTGAAGTCAAAAGGTGGTTTGAGTTCATTAAATTAATGGAGCAATTTGTGTACAAGAGGAACACGTGTGGGTCAGAGAGTGGGTGATAGATTATATAGGCAAAGGGCCGAGCGAGGGAAGGCATCTACAGCTGTCGGTTGGCTGTGAGGTGTGGCTCTCAGGGAAGGTCGCCTCGGTTTGGTATTTTGTGTGAGGTGTCTGACTCGTTTTGACCGGGAAACCGGTGCTCCCGGTTCTCATATTCGGGTCTTGATTAGTGTGATTCACGCGGATGGATGGTAGCAGATGCCTGACTTACTTGTCTGATTGTGGCAGTGATTATGTCTTTCATTAGGAATTTTGAATCAAAAGACTACCATTAAAAATAAATTAAAAAACTTTTTCTTATTTTATTTCTTTATTTTTATTTATCAAGGGCACCATAAATATTTTCGTTTTTAAGGGACAAAAAATACATGAATTAACATTGTTAGTCCCAACACACTTCTTGGACATTAGTTTGTGAGCGTTTTTTAAAGTTGAAGTTTAAGAAATTTCTTTGTTCAAATCGGCTAATTTAAACATTGTTCTATTTTTAGGTTGAAATTCTCGTGACACCCTAGTAGTATGTGTGAGAAACTCTTTTTCATTTGTAAGTTAGACTATCGCTTGTATTTTTAAAAAAACATTATTCTATCTTTTAGTGACAATCTAACCTTATGATATATAGTTTTCATTTTTATTTTTTGAGAAGATCATAAATTCAAAGTTAATCATATCCAATTTAACTGCAGTCGAGTTTTGTGTTTCATAATCCAATCTAATGCAATTAGAAGTTGGATTGAATTTGTGTTTTCGTACTCCTCGTGTTAGGTTATGTGGATATTTGAAACATACAAATTCTCAACATTTTCACAATTAAATAAGAACATGCCCTTGACATAAATATTTATAGAATAAAAAAGAAAAAGTGGCAAAGTCCAAACTCACACCCTATAACACTAAACATGTAATATTTTTTGTACTTAAAAGGATGTAAAGCCAATTAAATTGGTTTCACATTTCACACAGAATCCAACCGGTAGAGGAGAAAACCAATTAAAATTGTTTGATTAGACTGAATTGATTTTAGTTTGGATCTTAAAACACTTATTATGAAAGCAATAAGTCTTGTACCTGACAAAAACATAAAAAAAGGGGGAGCATGCAAAGTCCTAATTTCAGTTCAAAGATATCGATGAACTCAAACAAGTTTAGTCATATATACACGCTTCTTGCCAGTCAAGAGGAGGCAAATCCCAGACAAAAAGCAATAACTATAGAATATATATTGGCGGAGTTAGGATTGTATGTGTGGGAGCTGAACTGTAATACAAGTATAGAAATAAAAAATCAATCATGCATCAATAATATATATAAGAAAAAATTGATATTTTTTACAACTTTGTAATCAATTTCATGTATCAAAATAGAAAAGTCTTTTGATAAAATCTCATTTCCCTTTAAACTATTTATTTTTTATTCCCTTGGCTCATCAGTTTGATTATTAAAGGATTAATACTTTCCTTTTTATGATTATTGGCTCAGCGGTGTAATGGGTCCACAAATATTTTACATATAATTATAAATGAAGTTATTATGAATTGCAATGGGGGCCATTAGAATGGTTATATGGTTTGCATTGTTAAATATACGAACTAAAGCCCAACCTTTACTGTGTTGAGAACAAATTGTGAAGGGGCCAGGGCCACCTCAAGCCCTAGAGTACCTCCACTCCTATATAGAGATTCTGTTGAGGGATTTCTAAAATAAACTCATTTGATGGACACTTTTGCAGGGCCCACTCCACATTGTATTTCACTAATCCAAACCATAATTCGAAGATCATCTCAACAAAATCACTCGAATCCGATATCATTTGATCACTCAATTAAATTATTAAAATTTAAGTATTTTCTTAAAGCATCGTGTTCATTGATTTTGTTAGTCTCAATTAGATATCTTAATGATTTTCAATTTGCATGATTTTTTGCAAGGATGATCTTTGAATGAAGATGTGAAAAATAAATGGTTTGAATCATTGAATTATTTTTTTTTGTAGGGGACCTTATGGGGTGTCCCTCCCTCAATAGAATGAGACTATACATATACACATACACATTTAAAGCAGCAATAACTTGTTGTATTTTATCATACTTAAATATTATACAAGAGTTTTTTTTTTTTTTTTGGGTTGGGGTAAGTGGGGGCCTAAAAGCCCAAAGTCAAACAAATTACAAAATAAAAGAACGAGGCCTCACAACGCCCCTAGCATCCATAGCAAGAATATCTTCGAGGAAGTCAGGCACCTTATCATAGACATGGAGACCAGGGCCAAGATTATAACTTCTGGTAGCCAAAGCATCTACAACTACATTTTGTTTGCGGTAGATATGCTTAATTGCACAACACTATGGTTCATGGATCTTCATTTTACAACAGGAAATTATGCAGTAAAAAGGGTGAGTTGGAACAGTAGGAGAAGATAAAAGAGTTACAGCAACATTAGAGTCACATTCAATCTCCACATCACAGCGTCCCAAGCCAAACTAAGCCCCCAAAAGATACCCCATAATTCAGCCTCAAGGATTGTACTTGCACCCAAATTCACAGTAATGAGAGAGTTTTTTTTTCAATATAAGTAATAGTCTACATTACTCTAATGACTATTAATTAGTAATCGGAATCAAAATAAGGAGTTGAATTCCTACTAATTTAATTCATCCTAATCCAATTAGGGATTGGTAAACATGCCTTAAATTAATCTAATTTACAGAAATAAGGATAACCTTAGGTGCAAATGGGGTGACTCATTGCATTAACTAATTGGCCTAACTAGCCTAATTCACGTATTAGTTTAAGATTATAAATTTGAACTTAAAAGAATAATAATAGCCCTTTTTAATTGGAAAATAAATAAATAATAAGGTGGGAAAGAACTAGCCCAAATGGCACCGCAGGGTTCAAAGCGGGTTCTTGAATCTGAAGAAGGGAGATAAATAACCACTGTGGCTATCTAATAAAAATGTAGCCATAAGTAAATAAAATTGAATATAAAGCTGGCTGTGGGCTGTGCGCATTTGTTCAATGAAACGAGAAATGCCGGACCGGTGGTCTCAATCTCAAAATTGTTTAAGTAAACGTTCAGAGTGGGACCCATAAGCCCATTACGGTGTTGGGGCTTGGTCGGTTCGGTGGTATGTGCAGTCTATGCAACTACGTATTGATATTTAATGACAAAATTGCCCTCGTCTTATTTGAAGGGGTAATTTCGTCTAACAATTATTAACACTTCCATAAGTATGAGAAAATATTGGGATATCGATATGATACATCAACCAATAAATGAAAAATATATAGCAAAACTGATATCCGTTGTGTTGTTTTTATCTAGCCCTGTCATCCATTGATTCTAAAATGATTGCATGATCCTGTTTTTCAAAAATATAAACAAATAAAATATTTGCCATTTCAATTAGAGTTGCAAAATTTGAGATAAGTGTTAAGTATGATGAAAAACGTTGCTCTATATCATACCATCAATCTTGTTAAATTAGAAATGAGTTGTTATCACAAATAGTCTATGAGGTTTATCAAATTATCACATGTTATGTGGTTCTTTATAGTTTTTTTTTTCTTATGATATTATTAGTCTTTTATGTTACACCTCACATATCAATTTGATTCTACCGTGAAATTCCGTCAATTTTTTATGTTAAATTAGGAACGTGCCACGTATGTGGTGCCCACATAACCAATGAGATCATGCCCCATCGACCACAAACCACCCCCTCCCCCCAATTCAACCCTCTTCATGGACTCAACCTCATAGACCGCCAATTCCCCCCTTCCCCACCTCCGTCCCTCTCTCCCTCTCTTTCTTTCTCTCACCCTTTGTTTTTCTCTCTATCGAGAAAACTCCCGAGCCCAACGCCACCATATAACCCCCATACCCCACCCAAGATCTACCCCATCCCCATCCCCATCCCCAACTCCACTCAAGACCTATCCCTCAACAACTACCCAAATTCCAGCCCCACCCCCACCCCCACTCAAAACCTTAGGAGCCATTTGTGATACTTATTACTAGCAGATACGAGCCTAGTCAAGTTGGCTAAAGCGAATGTGCTTCCTACTCTACACTCAAATTTGAATTTCTCTCATCGTAGTTTAGATTATATTAAAATAGAATATCACTTATATATTAAAAAATATTTATAACTAGAGTGCACATCAACAATAAGTCTCTCAATGTACTATGTAAAGTCTCAAATTGTTTTTTGACCAATTAGGTCTTTGTGAATGATATTCATCTTTCTAACATTAGAAATATGTCCAAATTTAGCTAACTAATTTTCCATCGATAAAAGAAGTTTTTATTTTCATATTGCAATTTTTAAAAATAAATAAATACTTCAATCACGCACCTAATCCTATTTTGTCTGCTTCACTCATACTTGATTGGGGGAATAAGTCATGAGGTGCAAACCCGTCACATTAAAGACTGTTAAAACAGCAACAGCAAAATAGCTTCAATAATAATATACTGCCAGTAAAATAGTAAATGAGTGGCCCCCAAGGGTTTTAATTCTGATTTTAACCATGATAAATTACCTATCTTCTTCTTGTGCATCTCATAAAGATCAATTAATCCCCATAGCCAGCGAAAGAGAACATCTAATTTTCATTGTATTTAATGGTCATGAAAATTATAAGAGCTTGTAATTAAAGTGGCTAAAAATATTTACCATTTCACATAAGATCATGTATTCAATTCTTTCATATATCAGTATTACTTGTATAAAATAAATGTAGAAAATAAAAAATTAAGACGAAAAAATAGATGATAATATATTTTTTAAAATACAAGTGATAATATAAACTACAGAGAATGAGGTTTCTCACACACACACTTAGGGCCTATTTGGTAACGTTTTAAGAGGTTGTTTTCATTTTCAGATAACAAAAATGAGACAAAAACACGTTCGGTGGCCCAAAAACAGAAAACACTGAGAATGTTTTCATAAAATGAAAACAAATTCATGTGTACTTGTAGAAAACAGAAAAAAGTTGTTTTCATTCTCGTAAAAATAACTCACATATTATTATTTCAAATTGTACTACCAGACACATTTTCATTGTTTTTGTTTTCTGAATATCTTTTCTAATTAATATACCAGACACATTTTCATTTCCTGACAATGCAAATTTGTTTTTTTGTTTTCATTCTCTGAAAACATTCTCAGAAAACATTCTCTAAAAACGTTACCAGACGAGCCCTTAAGTATCATGAGAGTTCAAATATGAGACCACTAATTTTCAAGTTAGGGCTAGTTTCCATTGAATTAGACTCCATTGGAAATAAATCTCATTTTAGTATGGTTACCTACCACTAACTAATTTATGTACTGATGATTAGTATTTAAATTTCATCTTCGCTCGAAGCACTGCGGGGGTGGGAGTAGTTATACGAAACAGTGCAGGAAATTTTGTGGCTGCTATGGCAAAGCCCTACGCATATATGTCATCGGCGGGCCATGCTAAAGATTTGGCGGCTTGGGAAGGACTTTGTTTTGCGAGTCTCATACATGAGGCAGGAATTGTGCTTGAAGGAGACTCGTTGGCTGTTGTAAACGCCGTTACCTCGCATAATGAGGATTGTTGAAGATGCTCGTGTTGTTTTGCAGGGGTTCACGGAGGCTAGGTGCCATTATGCTTCTCGGGTTAGCAACGGAGTTGCACATCAGCTTGCTTGTTTTGTTGTAACTCTAAATGATAATTTTGAGTGGTTTGAGGTGTCCTTGATTTTATTCAGGATGCCCTTGTAGAGGATGTTATGTATTGGGGTCAAGCTGTTATGTCTCCTCGGAAATATTATAAGTGGAAGAAAAAGTATGGAAATAAGTTAATTTGATTTGATGGATATCAATTCAATTTATTTTAATCTTTGATGTAATTTAATAATACTTTGTAATATTGGGTAATTGTCTAACTAATTATTCATGAAGAGAATAGGGCAATTATAGTAACATGCATAAAGTATCTTCGAATTGTGGCACTCTAATAATAGTATAGGGTATCTAAGGCTTCAAAAATTTCCTGTAATGTTCCGCAACAATTTTATTGCGACCATATGAGGAAATGGTATCAATTTCCTAAAAAATGTATAAAACTTCACCCACCGTTATGTTTTTTTGGAAATAATTTATTTTAATGTGGCCTTCCTTTATTCTGTTTTCTTTTAGACGATTGTCACATTCTTTTTTTAAATTTGTAATCATCGTATTGACATGCTATAACGGATTAATCGAATAAATATACACATAGAATAAATATATAGATACGTGACAATATGACCACGACACTCAAGTATTTTTATGAATTTCGATACATCACGAATTTTCACTGAAAATAATTTAAATATAGATAAATAGTTCAATTAAAACAACAAATGTGTATATGGCATGACAATCTTTTTTTTTTTTTTTTTGGGGTTAAGATAAAAAATCTTCTCATTGCGTGCATGTGCTGGCGTTTTACGTGACCTTATAGAGTGTGCAAGAGAATATGAAGTTAAAAAGAAGAGAGGGGCATTTAGTTTGAAATAAGAAAAAAGGAAATGGAGAGACACATGGAAAAGGGCAGAAAAAAAGCACAAAAATCCACGTGTTTTTGTAGAGGAATGGTGTTTAGGTAATTTCACGACAGCCATTTTCTTTTTCCGCATTCCCCATTTCGAAAGAATAAAAAAGGCAAAATGATAACAAACAGCGAAAGGAAGAAAGAAAACCAGGAGAGGAACAGCAAAGGCAGAGAGAAAGAGGAGAGAAGAAAGAAAGTGATCAAACAAATCCAAAAACACCAAAAAATTGGAGAAGAAGACCCAACAACTACAACACTAACAATCACAATCCCCTCCAACCCCAACCCCTCAAGGAGGTGGTAGAAGAAGGAGAGAGAAAACAGAGCCCCCTCATCCAAGGCCCTTCTTCAATCTTCATCTCTACCTACCATCTCCTTTTTTTTTCTTTTTCTTTCTCGGTTTCTTTTTCCCATGCGGCGAGGAGGCAGAGCCACCGCAGCAGCAGCAGCAGCAGCCGCAGGAGGAGCAGGAGCCCAATTATGCAATTCCAAACCCAAGCCCACGGCGGCCCAAGAAATCCGGTTCCGCGGCGTGCGGAAGCGGCCGTGGGGCCGATTCGCCGCCGAGATTAGAGACCCCTGGAAAAAGACTCGGGGC
>NW_018922897.1:9426-31989 GCF_002207925.1 Prunus avium
AACTTATTTGCTTGAGTTACTTATTTCTTTCTTCCTTGTTTTATGTTCTTTGTTTTTGTTTCTATTTTGTGTAGGGAAACTAAATTGGATCATTCAATCACCAATCCCTGTGGAATCGACCTCGCACTTACATATGCTATACTACCAACGGTTCGTGCACTTGCGAGTATCACAAGTTGAGGATGCAGCTTAATCCATTTTGGTGGAGCTAAATCTACACAACAGCTTGTCATACATATTTGTTTTGTACATGCTGTCGAATATGAGGACGTCACCGTAGGCAATGTAATCCAAAAGTGAAGTGGAGTCCCTCCAAAACAAATTACCAAGCCTATTTTCCTTGTCAACACTAAACTTACAAAAGAATTCAGGATCGATTGCTCCTTTAGCTTTCAAGTAAGAGAGTGCGACTTTTGTATCACCGTCGAGCAAGATTTCCCTACTTGATGCATCCAACTTATTGTATAGATCTTTGATTTGAAAACCAACATTTAAATACTCACCACATTGGTTGATCATATACTCATATGTATGACATGTTCTGATCAATGCTCTTCGCATTCCCACTACTTGTGCTAAATTGGAATTTCGAACAACATAGTTACATCGGAGGTATGAAGATTGAAGTGGAGTATCTAGTTCATGATTGTGATGTGGTTCAAAATTCATAACAACGTAAGTATCATGTTTCTTCTCCTAACCCACCAAAAAATGGGTCGGACAATTCTCTCTTGTAATTGGCTTTGGTTGCCGAATTTTATTTGGTACATCATTAAACTTCTTATTTCTCAAACCTTCTTTAGAACAACACCACTGTCTCCTACTTACTTTTCCTTCGTATTATGAATCAATTTGTCCTTTCTCACGCTAAATCCAACGCCATTTCCATAACTCATATAATATTTTTTTGCTAATTCTAAACGTTTTAAACTTTTGCTAATCCTCAGTAGATTAATGTCAACACCATTATAATCACAACTTTGACTAACTGGATGTTCGATTGGCATATGCCCACTCTCTATTTTCGGTGCCCCGTGACTCGACCTTTCACAACAACCTAGGTACCCTGAATCACTACAACCACCCTTTGATGTCTTTACGCCCCTGTCCATCTTAGTAGACCTCTCTGTGCCTGAGTAACATAAATTCAAACTAAAATTACATTATAATCTATTTGCTAACATACTTTCTCTTCAATACAGACAAATGAATAATCTCAACATGCAATTGCATATAGTCACGTCAATAATTGTCGCACGGATAACTGTTTTGCAACCAAAAACATTTCATTGCATGAATTCATTACCCAAAATACATTCAACTCCTAAACCAGAAAAAAAGGGTTGTTTGAACTCTTACTTGATGTTTCCAAACTTTCAATGTCTCCTCCTTACACTTCCTTTTGCCTTCAACTCAAATGTCGTCGTTTCGGGCATCCGTTCTCTCTTGTTTCTTGAGTTCTGGAGTGCGTCTCGTATTTTGATTTTTGCAGATGCGTTTTGGCCAAGCACAGAGAAGAGTTGGAGGCGCGTCGGATGAATTTGGGCAAGCAGAGAGAAGAGTTAGAGGCGCTTAGGATTGGATTTAGGCAAGAAGAGACAAGAGTTGGAGGCACTTGTGATTGGATTTGGGTAAGCAAAGGCAAGAGTTGAAGCGAGCGTCGTCTTCGACCTACAGAGCGTGCGTCTGGGTTCTGTTACCCTTTCTCAGAGTCACATGTGACTTACGTGTTCAATAACAAATGGCTGAATATATTATTCAATCATTCAATCTTAGCCATCCATTTTTAAAACGCAAACTCAGCTCTTTGATAAGTGGTTGTACTGGTACAATTGATGTACCACAGAATTTTCGACTAAACTAATAGTCGGTTTGAATGGTGTAGACATTTTTTCGTCCACCCTAAAATTGCATTGATTGGATAGGTTAGGCACACTATAATTTAGGGCTCAAATCAATAGTTGAGATGATGATGTCGATTTCACAAATTCCGAACTCATAATTGCACAAATCATTATTTGGTGGGTCGATAAGGAGTGACTCGTGCATAAGTGTTGGTTTTCTGTAAGTTGGGTTGAGACTTGAGAGGAGAAAATTGATGGGAGGATTTTGTTTTTTTCTAAATCATTTTCTTTTTACTTGACACATACCTCTCTAGTCTCATCTAGGACAACTCATTGAGCTTCGATACCCATGAAATCTGACATGGACACAAAACAAATTTAATGCACCGCGACGTATCTAATAATTCCAATAATACATGAGAAATTAAATTTATTACCTCTGCAATCAAATAGTCTTTTATAAGTTATTGTAGATATTTTAAAAATTAGTTTAACAAACCCATGTTGTCAACATTAAGAAGACCAAACAATTATAGCTCCCTTTCGCGACTGCATACAAAAATCGATGCTTGATAAACTTTAACCACACCCTCATCAACTACCTCCAAGTTCAGAAAATAATGATGACCACAATGTTTGTGCCATGCCCTTAAAACTCTCACAGGTTGCAGTTAGGCATTTTAAAATAGAACGGAGAACATTATGTACAATTCAAACAATTAAACATTAATACAAACAACAACAAAATCACTACGATTTGTAAAATATTAATGATTATTTCAAAAAATTGCAACAGTTGTGTTATGTTCAAACCATTTCCTTATTGTACTCTCTCATGGTAAAATTGGCATGAGGTATAATATTGGGATCATGCATAGAACAAGGAGCTACACCAAAATAACCTACCAATCTCTGTCTGAATTGTACAAATAATGTTACAAGCACACACAATCAGAACAAATTAACACATACACACATATAGATATACATATACAGTCGTGTTCTAGATATATTCCCTTCATCCATATGAATGCTAGAGCCCTGGCGGAGCCATAAGCTGTGGCATGCTCTTTAACACGACCAGGAGACGTTCGATTACACTTTTGAGTGAAAGTGTAATCTTCCTCCCAGTGCGTAAGGTGTGCAAGGTCTCAACGTACGCGGTTACCGCAAAAAACCCAAAAGTATGCTAATAAGAGAGGTTTTGAACTAGTATAGTCTAGGAAGAAAAGAAAGAGAGAGCAAGTAATTTACTTACGTTTGTCATGCTGGTTACGGATGGGACCCATCAAGGGCCTCAAGTTAACCGCTGTAATCCACGACCTCAAGTCAATCTCTGTAATCTTTCTTGCTGAGCTCAAAGTGCTAGACCCCTGTAATTTAAAATTGAGTTGGGATTTAGTAGTGGAGAAACAAAAAATAACTTTATCAAATGGTACTTAGACAAAACTTTTCGAATCTTCTTTGAAGTTATGAATTCCATTAGATGTCTTTAGAAAGAAAATGCACTGTAGAACACTTTTTGGTACCTGGATCTAGCGAAACTGCAGAACATTTTCTGTACATGCCTTTGCTGAAACCGTAAGCTGATTGAAAATTGAAAATAAGAAAAAAAAACCAAAAAAGGTGTACAAACTGAATGACATTTGAAAATCAGAAAAAATATTACTAAAAATAATAATTAATTTGATTTGACAAAAAAAAATTAATCTCCAAATTTAATCAAATTGAAGAGTTAACACAGACTTGCGGTTTGGATCCGAATGTTGATTTTGTTCCAATTATTTGGAATTTGAGGAGAATGGCCATGGCCATGGCCATTGCGAGAAGAATTGAGAGGAGGAAAAGCGGGAATGATGTTGGGAAAAGGGGGAGAATGATGAACTTAATTTGGGCTTACCGTTTTCTTTAATAATAATAACACTTTTAACTTTTTTCTTACATGAAAGTGTGACAGAAAAATATGACAAAAAATCCGTAATTTAAAAAAGAAAGAAAAATTATATTTCCTGTATGATTGATGTGTGAATGAATTTGGGGGAATTGAGTGCATTTTGGATTTGCATTTGTTTTTTCTAAATCATTTTTTTCTTGATTAACACATACCTCACCGGTCTCATCTACAGCAACTCATTGAGCTTCGATACTCAAGAAATCTGACATGGACACAAAACAAATTTAAGGCACTGCGACGTATCCAATAAGTCCAATAATACCTGAGAAATTAAATTAGTTAGCTTTGCAATCAAATAGTCCTTTATAAGTTATTGTAGGTATTTTAAAAATTAGTTTTAACAAACTCTTGTTATCAACATTAAGAAGATCAAACAATTATAGCTCCCTTTTGTGGCTACATACAAAAATCAATGCTTGGTAAACTTTAACCACACCCTCATCAACTGCCTTCAAGTTCAGAAAATAATGATGATCACAACGTTTGCACCATGCCCTTAAAACTCTCACAAGTTGCAGTTGGGCATTTTAAAATAGAACGGAGATCATTATGTAGAATTCAAACAATTAAACATTAATAATAAAAAAATCACTACGATTTGTAAAATATTAATGATTATTTCAAAAAATTGCAACAATTATGTTATGTTCAAACAATTTCCTTGTTGTACTCTTTCACGGTAAAATTGGCAGGAGGTATAATATTGGGATCATCCATAGAATAAGGAGCTACACCAAAACAACATACTAATCTTTGTCTGAATTGTACAAGTAGTGTTACAAGCACACACAATTAGAACAAATTAACACATACACACATATACATATACAGTTGTGTTCTAGATATATCTCATTCATCCATATGAATGCTAGAGCCCTGACGGAGCTATAAGCTATGGCACGCTCTTTAAAACGACCAAGAGACGTTCAATTACACTTTTGGGTGAAAGTGTAGTCTTCCTCCCAATGCGTAAGGTATGCAAGGTCTCAACGTACGCGGTTACCACAAAAACCCAACAGTATGCTAATAAGAGAGATTTTGAATTAGTATAATCTAGAAAAAAAAAAAAAGAGATGACAAGTAATTTACTTACGTTTGGCATATTGGTTACGGATGGGACCTATCAACGGCCTCAAGTCAACCGTTGTAATCCACGGCCTGAAGTCAATCTCTGTAATCTTTCTTGCTGGGCTCAAAGTGCTGGATCCTGTAATTTAAAATTGAGTTGGAATTTAATAGTGAAGAAACAAAAAGTAGTGTCGTGAGGTGACATTTATCTCCACTTTCTTATTGTTCAAAATTCAATTCATTTATTTGTTCAAAATTCAATTCATTTATTTGAAGCAATTCGTAGTCTTAAATCGAAACAATTTATTTTATTTGACAAATTGAGCCGACCCCACTCGGTTGGTTTGGTTGGTGTGGGCAGTTGGATCGGGTTTTTGCCCGCCCAGCTGCACTGGGTCCGGTCCACTAACTACCAGTAGGAATTCTTCCACCACATCTTGCGGCGGGAAAAGGGTAAATTGGAGAGTGAATTGGCGGGAACAAATCGAAGCCCAGAAAGTTCACATATAAATACAGCCCCTACTTCTGCTAAACCATTTCTCCAAATTTCAAAACCTCTGATTCGAAAATGGGGAAAAGAAAGAAAGCTAGGGTTTCTGAGCAAAAGCAAGCACGACAAGTCGAAGAAGAAGAAGAACAACAACAAAGCGACGAGGATCACAACCCCACTTCCACCAACGAGAAGACCCTCTACGAGGTGATTAAGAATTATATTCAAAATTTTGCTTGATGTGATTTGATTAACCTATTGATCTCTTTCTTTAAGCTAGAAAAATTAGATTTTTTTTCCTAATTTGGAAAATTGGGGATTTTAAGGCACTAGGTTATTCTTGTTTTGTAGGTTCTTGGAGTCGATGGACGCGCCTCTCAACAGGAAATAAAGAAGGCGTATTATAAGTTAGCGTTGCGACTCCATCCTGATAAAAATCCCGGCGATGAGGTGAAAGTCGAAAAAAAAATCGTGTTTTTGTTTGATGATTTTCTCTCAACTGTGAACTGTGGTTTTTTTGCAAGTATAATTTGTCAGTTTTGTTTTATAGGAAGCTAAAGAGAAGTTTCAGCAATTGCAAAAAGTGATATCAATTCTTGGGGATGAGGAGAAACGGGCACTCTATGACCAGACTGGTTGCATTGACGATGATGTGAGTGTAATTTCTTTGTTTTGCAATTTAAAGAAAACCCATCCTTTGTAATTCATTCATTTTTAGACAATGCTGTGTAGTGTGATAAATTGGATTCATTACTAGAAATGACAAGTAAATGTGTCAATCCTGGTGTTCTCAAATTATAATAACTACTTCGTACTCACTCAACTACTTTGGAAGATCAAATTGAGGGTTTAGATCCTTGGGAAATCCAATGCTGCCTTACTAATCAAATGGTGCTTATTTTGGTTGTGCTTTTTTCATGAGCAGGACCTTGCTGGTGATGTTGTTCAGAATCTGCGTGAATATTTCCGAGTCATATATAAAAAGGTCACAATGTTTTCACCTCTTCATGCTGTCTTTTGATGTAATAACGTTATTTGTACTTTCTCTGCTTTCTTTAGATTTATGACAACATATACATCAATTGCAGGTCACTGAAGCTGATATTGAAGAGTTTGAAGCAAACTATAGAGGATCCGATTCAGAGAAGAAAGATTTGATTGATCTGTATAGCAAGTACAAGGGTAATATGAACAGGTATTGGCAGTATTAGCATTGTGTTTATCCTTTTTCCCTTTTGTTTTCCTGTTTGGCGCTGACAGTTGTTTCCCTTGCAGACTCTTCTGTTCAATGCTTTGTTCAGACCCTAAACTTGATTCACACCGTTTCAAGGATATTCTTGATGAGGCAATAGCTGCAGGTGTGGATGTCTTTTAAGCTAAATTTTCAATGTGAAATTTCAAAACAGGGTTTTCAGTTGTTTCTAGTTTAATTACTTGAATATATTGTTGACAATGCAAGTTTATCCATGTGGTTGAAGGAGTACATGGATTTAATGATTCATCAAACCTAGTCATTTCAAATTCATGATGTTACATTATATCTAGTCAATTCTAATACATTGTATTTAGTATTTTTATGGTTCTACCAAATATAAGCTTATTGTCAAACTCAAGATCCTAATTTATTGTTTTAAATGATGTCTTAGACCAAGTTTGCTTGCTTCAACTTATAGATGCCCAACCACAAAACTTACATCATATTCTTTGCGTAGTGTCATTTAATCTGGGGTTGGACATGGTTTGATTGTTTCAAATTATAGATGTCCACAATACAACAGCAGACAATCAGATTAACCTGAATGTTGAAGCAGATTCCCCCTTTAGTTAGCTCCTTAGTGTGGTCTTGCCATTTGGATTCTTTCCTCTTGACATTGCTTCAGTTTTTTTGGGTTCAATGAATGAACCTTTATAAGAGTCTTGTTCCAATCATTTTGAGTCGGCTACACGAATCTTGGTCCTCCATTTTGTCCTATGACAAATCATTTCATGTAATTCACATCCTGTCATATATTTAATAATTACTTTTACTCATCTAAGCTCCATCATCTATCTTGATTAAGTCACTCCTGATTGGTGCATCTATCAATAATTGTTGAACATGCCTAACTGTCATGGTTGGGTCTCTCATTTGATCTCCAATGGGTGTTATTGGCGCATCTTTAAAGTCATAGAAGTCAGACTTTCTATGCAAGTAATGTTAACAAAGTTGATGTACTTGGCATACTGAATTTTCCTGCATTTAAGGGTGTGCTGGAGTATCTTTCATGTTGCTGACTCTCTCTCTCTCTCTCTCTCTCTCTCTCTCTCTCTCTCTCGCATAGGAGAACTGAAATCAACCAAAGTCTACACGAAATGGGCAAAGAAAGTATCTGAAGCAAAACCTCCTACTAGCCCTTTAAGGAGGAAGGACAAGTGAGTACTTTGCTACAAGTTTATTTAATTGCTTAAATTTAATGTTTAGCTCAATCAAGAAATGAGAAACCTTTATGGTTAAATATTTTACAGACCAAAGAAACAGTCAGAGGATCTGTATGCAATCATATCTCAGCGCCGAAATGAGAGGAAAAACCAGTTTGATTCTATGTTCTCTTCTCTAATTTCCAAATACGGCGGGAGTAGTGCTGCTTCAGAACCCTCAGAAGAAGAATTTGAGGCAACACAGAAAAAACTTGAAAGGAAAATGTCCAGAAAATCAAAGCACAAGTAACTTGACCTCCTGATAGCGTGCACAAATTTATTTTTGCAAACAATGTAATGCCCTTTTGTTAGATATCCAAATGTGCATGAAAATTGTATGTGACCTTTTCTTCTGTTCGTGGTTTTAGATGCATTTTCCCAATGCTAATGTGCTTGTGACCAGTCAGTTAATTTATCATTTTCAATGAGGGTTTTTGGTGGTGTTGGAATTTTTCGTTACAATGAAAGTTTCGGGTGTTGTTGGGTAGCTGCAACTGTCCACATGGCCAATTGCTCCTTGAAAGTCTTTCTTAGCCAGTTGAAAATTTTGAAGATGTTGATTCCTTTTCTGTGTTAGTTGGTAAACCATGGAGTATTTATCACCCGTCAAATTGGGATGAACGATACATCTCCCAATAGCTTTAGGTTTTAGAGGTGATTTTGGTGTAGCGTTGAAGCTTTCAACCCAAAATATTGGTAACATTTTTTTCTTTTTCAGTATTCTATAAAGATAAGGTAAATTTTATTTTTCACAAATTTTACGTTCACGTCAATTGACTTGACAGTCAACCTAATGAACGCAATACAAGGTTTTCGAAATGCTAGATTAGAGTCATAGATCAAAGTAAAATATCACCAAAGTTAATTTTTGGACTGTAATTGAGGATGTTTACATGATTAGTTTTTTCTTTTAACAAGCCATCATGGATTCATGGTCAACTTCAAACATCTTGGTGAGTTTTTATTTTTCTTCTTCAAATTTCTTAAAGAATTTTAGAGACAACTCATGAGATATTAAAAGAATAATTTCAGTAATAAACAATTTTAGAGACCGAGTATTAAATGGAACCACAGCGACTAAAGTGGACCAGCACGAATTGTAGAAAACCCAAAATAGAAACCCAAAAAACAAAAACAAAACAGATTTTTAAGTTCCAAGGACAGTGACATCACAACTACGCGCTGGAAAAAACATTCCCTGGTGAGACTCTCTCTCTCTCCCATGAATCTGAAAATGCAAGCAATGCTTTGCTTTTCTCCTTTAAGTCTTCATTCTCTTCAATACCTGTCACTTTAGCTTTTGGCTTCCCAAGCCCTCTCCTTTCTCTCTCTTCCCCACAAACCAACTTTCTATTTGGTAGATAATCAACTTCCAATTAAGTATAGTTTTATTAAAGATTACACAATTAGCTGCCTCATTTGGTTTTACTTTGAGACTGCCCTTCCACCCTCTCATCTCTAACTCTCTCTACTCTTTTTTTTGGTAAGTCATCACACTCTTAATCATCATTTCAGTGCTCTTGTTGCTTTTACTTGAGTTTGTCCTTCTGTCTTTGTCTCAGTCTCATGTATTGTTGTGATACTCATTATTATTCTGGAATTTAGCTTTACTCATTTATCTCTCTCTCTCTCTCTCTCTCTCTTACCTATAAGATCTCTCTAGTTTTTGGGAAATTTAGTAGCCTCAAAGTCTCAAGACTCTCCCTTTGAGGAGCATTACAGAGCTGTTGGTGCTTTACAAGCTGATTATTGCTGTTTTTTTTTGTTTGTTGTTAATTCTGCAAGTTTTTCTTTTCTGGGTTTTTTAATTTTGGGTCGAATTTTGCTATAAAGCAGCAAATTTTCTTGGTATTGAAGTTTATGAAATTGATCCAAATTGGGTGAATGTAGCAATTTTGACTCGGACCCCCGAAGCTGGGTTGACTTACTGAACTGTGTATCTTCTGGGTTTTGAAGGTCTTATTAGGTGGCTATGGAGACTGATGATGGTGAGATGAAGTCAAAGATGGAGGATTATGAAGTGATAGAGCAGATTGGGAGAGGGGCATTTGGAGCTGCTTTTCTTGTTCTTCATAAGACTCAGAAGAAGAAGTAAGAGTATTTTCTACCAACCTTTTTTATTTATAATTTTTTATAATTTTGTATACTTTTAAAGGGAATTTTTCTTCAATAATGTAATTCTTGTAATCTGCTAGACAATTATGTAATTGAAGACAGAATTTAGCAAGAAAACTGAATAATGGGGTAATGGGGACTGTCTGATTTTTTCTACACTTTATCAAAGTTTACATCTCAGGGTATGAATTTTCACAAGAAAGGTAGTCGAGAATCCAAAATTCTGTATTTGATTGATAGTACAATTGGTACCCAGCTCAACTTGATTAAACCTATGTTTTGCCAACTGCGTTTAATTAATAATTATTGAGTTTTTCTTTTGATAGGTATGTATTGAAAAAGATTCGTTTGGCTAAGCAAACAGAGAAGTTCAAACGCACAGCTCACCAAGAGGTTGCTTTCTCGAAAACTGTTTGCATATTGTTAAATGTAGAACTGGCTGTCAGCTACAATTTTTTATTTTTCAAATTGTTTCATTTTTCAACATGATACATTACCAATCAAAAGGTTAGGTTTTGTTTTGTTGTTCTTTCCCTCTTTGCATATCAGCTGTACTCTGAGAATGAATCAAATGTAGCATCAAATATCCATCTTTCCTGTTTTCTTGGCAGTCAAATTAGGATATATAAGCTCCAACTTCATTCTTTGCTTGTCCATATCAGTACTGTGATTTCTGCCTCTTGGGCTACAATTCATTCTGTACAAATACCAAGATCTGTTTATGTAACAATCTACTGGGAAGTGCGCTCTTGAAACGATATCCATATGAAAACAGAAGAAACAAGCATGCTTTTGCACAGACATTTGAAATATGTATCTCATTACTACAATGATCCTGGATTGTAACCTTCTGGTTGGATAATCCCCTGTTATACTCACTTAGAAAAGACGATAAAACTTGTTTTGTCCTCCAGCTCAATACTGTATCACTAGTGTTTTTTTTTCTTTTCATTAATGTGTTTCTGATATTGTGTCTAGTTTTCCACCCACCATATATGAAGAAAAGCTTAATTGTCAATGTCCTTGAAGTGATACTGAAAGATGTGTTCCCTCAATTTCTTCTGCAGATGAATTTAATTGCAAAGCTAAACAATCCATATATTGTGGATTATAAAGATGCTTGGGTTGACAAGGTAAATTTGTGATTCTTTTATAAAGTTCTTTATATTTGAATACGGCTTGAGAGTATAAATTTGGAGAAGTCTTTAGCTGATGTAACAATATTTCACTTCATACATGCATGCTTAAACGTTTATATTTTCCGTAGGGAGACTGCGTGTGCATTGTAACGGGCTATTGCGAAGGAGGTGACATGTAAGTAACAACAATGTGGATCATTGCTGTTCTAGATATGTTCTCTGCTATGATAGAATGCCCTTTTTCTTCCTTAAATGAGGAATTGATTTGAAACAGCCAATTTTTGAAACATCTTTTGCTTCTGTAATGAGTTAAAACACTTATTTCAGTCCGTAATTCTCATCCAAGTATTAGCTTGAAACTCATTGATAATCCACATGATTTTTGGACAAAATATAGGAGGTGATCTCGTATCATATTTTTCATATTCAACATGTGAAACTACGTATATATACTGTTCAGTCCTGTTCTTCTAAAGTCCATAAATAGAGTCCTTCAATGAAGTCTTGTTTCTCAGTCCTTAGACCAGATATTGGACAGTCGTGATGCATCTCAACCGTCTATATCTAATGTAGTAGATGAGAACTAAGATCTCATTTAAGGAACTTCAGAGATTATTGATTTTGCCTTTTCAATATTACATAAGAATTAGAGAATCAATCACAATACTTCCCATGATTACCAAATGAGAAACAACTCATTTCTTAACAGAGCTGAGATGGTAAAGAAGGCCAGGGGACAATTTTTTCCAGAGGAGGTAATCAGTGAAACTTCGCGTCCTGTATATGTACCTGTGTAAAGGGTAGAAACCAACTGCTCTCTGTTGTCATTCTGTTTTGCCCTGCAGAAGCTCTGCAAATGGCTGACTCAATTGTTGCTAGCTGTGGACTACCTGCACTCCAATCGTGTACTTCACAGGGATCTTAAGGTAATATAGTGTACCCGTAGTTGCAGTGAAGATAAATACATATGATGTTTGTTTTAATACAAATATAATGTTTGCAGTGCTCCAATATATTCCTTACAAAGGACAATGACATCAGACTTGGTATGTCGACATAATGATTGCTAAGAGAAGCGATGTTTTGCTGCATAAGGTTTGGCTTCCATGTGTTGATGTTTTTAAAGATATGTATCTTACATGGACCTTGTAGGTGACTTTGGACTCGCAAAACTACTCAACACAGAAGATCTTACTTCTTCGGTATGAACTCGCATTTACATTATTTAATTGTCTTTATGCCCACCTACAGTATTAAGATCTGTTAAAACCTGCAACTACTTCACTAAATCCACTTATGTCAGTTAATTTTCAATCCCTATATTTTCAACATAGGTTGTTGGAACTCCAAACTACATGTGTCCTGAGCTCCTCGCAGATATACCTTATGGCTATAAATCTGATATATGGTCACTTGGTAAGAACTCTAGAATCTTATAGTTATATTTTCACAGGCTCATGCCCATGATTTTGAATAGATATAATTTTTATTTTCTATTGGTTTTTAGGTTGCTGTATGTTTGAGATTGCTGCACATCAGCCTGCATTTAGAGCTCCTGTAAGTATAAGCTTGAGCGTTTGATGTTGCATTGATATTATTGGCTTCCAAAATGTGTCTAAACCTGTTGGCGTATATTTTTGAGTAAATAAATCCTATAAATTACCTGATTAAACAGGACATGGCTGGGCTCATCAATAAAATTAACAGATCAACCATTTCTCCTCTACCAATCGTGTATTCTTCCACACTGTGAGTAATATCTTCAAAATCATCAGACATAATGGTGCTATTTTAAATGAATATTCTTACTGCATATTTCCTGTCTTTTCTTTTCTAATTATATCAACTTATATGGTATGGCCTCCGGATCATAGGAAACAAATCATAAAGAGCATGCTCAGGAAGAGTCCAGAACACAGACCAACAGTGAGTTAGCTAACCCGACTTGCATGATGTAGAGAATTTGAGGACCGTTATTTTTTCTAATACTCCCATAATCTATTACGTTAGGCTGCAGAGTTATTAAGGCATCCACACTTACAACCATACCTTCTTCAATGTCGCAATGCATCATCTGTTTTTCTTCCAGTAAAGCCAGTAAACAGCTTGAAAGATAAAACTCCTAGAAAATCACCGCCTAGCAAACCCAGCAGTGGCAAAGACAACAGAGACAAAGAGGCTGGAACACTGAACCACCTGGAAAAGGTCCATCCATTTGAGAGCGGTGCTGATGTGACACATAGATATATAACAAACATTGATAACCCTGTATTCACAGTTAGTGCAGAAGAGCTTGAAATGAAGAGGGTTGATCCTACTAGCCGTTCTATGGAATTATCCAATGCCACTGATGGTTCAAAAGATGGACCAACTGATTCAGAAGCATCTGTTTGCAATGGAGATAAGCAAGCTGACACTATCAGAATACACCAAAAGGAAAATACCGAGTCTGACATTGAGGTTACATCAGAGAGCACACCAAATTCTCAGAATGAAGAACTAGAAGAACCTGCTGCTACAAATTTCAAACAGTTGCCAGAGGTTGATGTCAAGACTCCAAACAATGAAGATGGAAAGACATGTAGAGACCAACAAGTTCCTGAAGGAGCTAGAACAGAAGGAGAGGGTGCTAAAGAAGAAAATTGTAGGGAATTGGTTGTGTCCAATGTAGGCTGTGCCAACAAAGTTGGATCCCCTGATGATAAATGCTCGTCATCAGCTAAATCTGAGGTGGAACCCGGAAGCTGTTTACCGAAGGAAAGTTCCAATGGATATCCTGAAGGTGGTCACCTGGACTACTTGTCATCTGAAAGCAAAAATGATTGCTCCATACAGAAAGTAAAAGATGAAGTGGGAGCAAAGGCAGACAATAATAATTGCTCCACGCAGACAGAAAAATATGATTCTCATGTGGTTAATCAGGCACCAAGTGACATCTCCTTGAGCACACTAACTGCAGTAGGTGGTGATGATTCCAAGAGTGACTGGGAAAATCCAAGTCAGCAAAGAGCTGATGCCCTGGAGTCTCTGTTAGAGTTATGCGCGCGGCTACTAAAGCAGGACAAACTTGAAGAGCTTGCTGGGGTGCTAAGACCATTCGGAGAAGACGCTGTCTCGTCTAGAGAAACAGCCATCTGGTTGACAAAGAGTCTCATGTCTGCACAAAAATCTAATGGAGGATCCTAAGTTTTGATGGACATTTGTCTGTAATTTATTCAATCTTGTTTAAAAAAAGAAAAAAAAGAAAAGGTATTTGTTTCATCTTCTTGACATAAATTTGTTTGTCAACCAGAGTGGTGTTTGAACATTGAAGATTAGAGTCGGAAATAACATATTGCTGAATGTAACTGGACATTGGCTCTAATAGAAATTGGATGTGAAAACTTTTACTGCTGTCTAAATATGCATTGTAATTGAATGCTACATTTATTCTTTTAGTTTTGGCCTTATGAGGTGAGCCATAGAATAGAACAAAGTTTTGAAAGAATACAGGCAACTGAATTTAAGCAAGTAGCATATATAAATCATTAAGATTCAACAACATTGATAACATAAATAAACAACCTTATTTCTCTTGGGAATCCCATCTTCCAAGTTTATTTTTAACTCTCATAGTCTCATAAAGAATTTTGTATTCCCTGAGCTTACTGCAGGTAATAGCCAAAGAAGGACATCAGGAAGGCACCAGCCAAAGAGCCGACAATGGGCATGGCAGAGGCGGCGCCTGATGGGCTAGGGGCATGAGCTGAGGTTGGTGTGCCGGTTAGAGAGGAAGGAGTTGGGGAGGCTGCTGAGCCCACGGGGGCTGCTGAGGCCTTGGGGGTAGCAGCACCAACACCAACAGCAGCAGCAGCAGCTGCTAGTGGGTCCTTGGGGAGGTCAGCCGCCAAGACGACGCTCACGAAGGCAGCGACGACGATGATGGCAAGGGAGATCTTCTTCATTTCCATGATGAATTGTTTGAAGTGAGAATAAGTTGATCAACAACAGCTGCCTTAGAGATGAATATGAAGTAACTTCTTATTTCTTCTTTGTTTACTGTAGGTGCTGATGAATGTTGAGGAATTGGAGAGTTCAATATATAGGGAGCATTTTGGGTTATTATTAGAATCAAACAGTTGTTGTTGGTTAAAATTGGGCCATTACGTGCTTGGTTTTGCACGGTATAAGGAATTATTGAACGGTATTTTTGCATATTAGTGGTCAGAAACGAATTCAAATGTCTTAATTTGCATGAAACAAACAAGAAAAATGGAACCAAATTAAGAAACCACCATTTTAATTTGTTTGGTGCAATTGCACCCTATTAATCTTCACAACAAAAAATGTCACTTTGGGCATTTTTCTAAAAGCATTGATGTATCCAAAGTTAACAAATGTTTCTTTTCTTCTACCATGTCAAAAATTTCCAAATCATCTAATTATGGCTGAGAATTCATATAGGAGTTTATGCCTTTATATTTTTAGTATCATCATATACGAGTTGAATTTTTGTTCATGTGGTATCATAGGGGTTTGAACATGAGACTACTAGTCTGCAAGTCAATGTCCTTTTTCACTCGGCTAGACCCCGTTGACAACTTAATCACATGTTTAGATTGGATAAATTATCCAATGTGGGATTACCTATTTCATCAACAATTCGTATAAATCTTCAGATTGAATCATATCTTTGACCATTTATCATCTTATGAAAAATTTGTATAGTCGCTTATGAAAAATTCAGAACTTAAGCTAAACAGTTGGCATAGGCCTTCCATCATACATAGTTACATGAAAAAGAATTGGTTTGAGAAGTACACCAAAAATGTAGGTACAAAATTCGCCTAAAATAAAATTTATAAAATTTGCTACGCATAGACTGGTAATTCATTCAAAGATCTGCTCTTCCCGCAGATCTAGGGAATGGCATGCAATCCTTAATATTGTCGAGCCCAGTAGCAAATTGAACCATTCGTTCAAAACCCAAACCAAAACCACAATGCTTTACAGTCCCATAGCGCCGCAAGTCAAGGTACCACTCATATGGCTCAATGGGCAGCCCCATCTCCTTCATCCTGCAATAATTGTTTCATCAAACAATACATACATTTCTCAGTTCAAACTATCCATTACTCAAATTATGGGGAGGGTTTATGGGGAGGGGCAAAACAGCTGCTATAGAAAACATTGTGCACAAGCCAACGGGTCTAGCTTTGTGGAAAACGCCAGTGACCTTAGATTCGAATTTTCACATTACCTTAGCAGTGTATGTGTGAGAAAACCTCATTCCCCCAATATCGTTTTTATATATTAAAAAAAGAAAACACATTGTGCACAGGAGTTCCAAAATAAAAAAAACAAAAAAAAAACAGATGCAGATAAAAATCACTTAATACAAACCAAAACCCTCATACCTGCTGAGCATAACATCATAACGCTCTTCCCTTTGGCTTCCCCCTATCAATTCACCCACCTGAAATATAAGAAAAGCATAAACAACACACAAATTACACACAATGCTCAAGTACATACAACAGAGCAATGAACTCAATGATATAAATTTAATGTTCAGAGTATAATGCCCACCTTTGGTACCAGGACATCCATAGCAGCCACAGTCTTTGAGTCATCATTGAGCCTCATGTAGAATGCTTTGATCTCTTTAGGGTAATTGTAAACAATAACAGGCTTCTGAAACTTCACCTCAGTCAAGTATCTGCACGAAGCCAAAGCGATAAATTGGTAAGCTGAATTAATCAGAAACTGTAACAATACAGAACAATAGAATAAAGATATGAAAACTACCTTTCATGCTCAGATGCCAAATCAATCCCCCACTCTACATGGTTTTCAAACTTTTTTCCATTTTTTACAGCATCAGTTAGCAGCTCCACTGCTTCTGTATAAGTAATCCGCGCAAATGGTGTTTTAGCGGACATTGTTATACGGTCGATGCAACTTTTATCAATCTTGTCAGCAAAAAATTTCATATCTTCCATACAATGGTCAAGTAACCACTGACACATAAATTTCACATAATCCTCTGCACAATCCATATCATGCTGCATATGCACAAACTAAACATTAAAATCATAAATGTATATTGAAAAAACTACACTAAATTTAAGCTTCACGTACCTCAAGCTCTGCAAATGCCATTTCTGGCTCCACCATCCAGAATTCTGCCAAATGCCTTGAAGTATGTGACTTCTCAGCTCGAAAAGTTGGCCCAAATGTATAGACGGTACTAAGAGCGCATGCGTAAGATTCGAGTTGTAGTTGGCCAGAAACAGTCAAAAAGGCTTGACGGGCAAAGAAATCTTGGCTATAATCAATCTTCCCATCCTTTTGAGGGATACCGGGTTGAAGCTTAGATCTCTCCTCCATCTTCAAGACATTCTCCTTCGCCTTTTGAAGCTCAGCCACAGCAATGCCAATTTCCTGCTTACTTGCTTTAGCAGATTTGAGTTGAGCAACGTCATTTCCTCTCTGCTTGATAATAAGCTTGGCAGATTCTACGTCTACTTCTGATGGAGGAGGGTTCTTAATCAGATTTTTTTCCAACTTTTCAGCTTCACTAATCAAGGTAGTGACTTGAAACATCTCACCAGCACCCTCACAATCACTGGTGGTGATATTTGGAGTGTTCACGTAACGGAATCCACGCTCGTGGAAAAATCTCTTGGTTGCATATGACAGTTCATCTCTGATTCTAGCGACTGCGCCCATCTGAAAGCAAATACACGACAATCAAATACTAGTTATCAAAAGCACAACAGGTCCTACAATGCAAACAGGGTTAATTACCGTGTTGGTTCTAGCACGCAAATGGACATAGTCCCTTAGAAGCTCAAGGGGCAGTCTGGTCTTCGGCAACGGGTACTTCGATGCGTCAACCACACCCACATGGATCACCTTCTCAACCTGAAGCTCCACCTTCTGCTTTTTCCCATCTGGGGGTAGCTTAAGCACGCCATCCACTTGCAAGCAGGCACCAGTCAGCACAAGCTGCCCAAGGTCACCCTTGTCTGCCTCCACAATGATCTGAAGGTTGCCAGCGCATGACCCATCATTCAGCTCTAGGAATGCAAATGCATCCTTGTCTGCCTTCCGGCCAGTCTTCACCCACCCACCAACCCGGGCATGCTGCCCTGCTAACCCAGACCCTCCATCAGGCCTCAAAATGATGGATCGGATGGGGACTCTATCGGAATATTGCGCCCTTTCAACTGTGGTAGTCATCTTGCTACTTGCAGATTGACAGATGACAGAGGCACCTAAAGATAGCTCAACACATTATTTGCATATTAATAACAAATTCATAAACTCCTATTTTAATCAATAACAAATTCATATTCTATACACAAAAACAACGTAAGAAACAAACATATAATCAAATCCTACGTTTCATATTCTATGCACAAAAACGTAAGAAACAAACATATCATTGAGTTCCCATTCTCCCAGCCTGTACTTGCGCCCAGTAGTTGCTCAAACCAAAAACAAAAAAAGATTTTCTAAAAATCCCTTGCCCTCAAAGTTGAAAGCATCAAGGCAAGGACAACACAGTATGTGAATGTGATGATGGATCCAAGGCACCTACAGGCCTTACAGCCTTGGGAAAATTCTCAGAAATCTCAGTTCGGTAAGAGGTCGTTGAAGAAACCTATAAATATACGTTGGGAAATGTACCATTATGCCCCCTCCCTGTTATGTCTCCATTCCACTCCAGATAATCAGAAATTACCATTTTCAGACTTTAATATAGTCAACCTAATCCTTTATTAAGCCCAAAAAAGAAAAAGAAAAAGAAATTCAAATTGGTTTTGGGGAGGGAGAAAGCAGTCATATGATTTCATTCAAATCAAGCTGGACTTTTAGCAACCGGTAACTTCACTAAGATCCTGGATACTGATTCATTGAGACAGACTTTAATGACCTACGTGGCAACACATAATAGGCATTGGGCGGAGCTAGGAATTATGTGTTTGGGGGCCAACATATAAACCAAACAAGATATTAAAAAATTTCAATTTTTCAACCTTAACAATGTTTGGAAAATTAAAAGACAAAAAACAATTGTTTATTTAATTAGATATCAAAATTTTCTGCAATTTCACATAATCAAAACAATTTTCAGATGCTACTGTCTCAATATAAGAATCAGGTACAGATGAGATAACTTCAAATATTTCAATATGTTTTCTTTTGAAAAATCCATCAATTCTAGGTTGTTTCTTCATCTACAAACCAATTACAAATTTTATAAAGGACATGATTCATAAATTATACCACACAAAAAACTTAAAATTCTATGCATAGAACATATAAGATACGAAACATATAACTATATTCTCATATAAACATATACAAATATATTCTCATAATGACAGCGACAACCATTGATTGGGAATTTCTAGATCATTCATGTGTTGGAAAGGAAAGATTTCGGAAGAGGCAACATGATGCATCCCTGATATCAATATCAAGATGAAATTTAGCATCACACCGTGAATGCACCTCGTTTTTTTTTTCAGAAACTAGGAACCTTTGAATTATGACCCATCAAAAATTAACAATGCTCAGAATCTCAGATTAAATTAAATTAGGAATATGCATGAATCCATCTTAGATTACTTCTTGTCACATGCTTCACTATTCTGGGGTTGCAATTTCAATGGCCAAATGGCAAAAACAGAAAGAAAAAAAATCACACACAAAACTTCATGAAAACGAAATCGAATTACATACACACAAGAAGCTATAAATCAAACCAATAAAAAGCCTGACGAAAACTTACCCGATTGCAGAGAGAAGAGATGAGCCACTAAGATGAAGGGTTGTGGCCTTCAGACTTTGTTTGATAGTGTTGTAATTTGATTTTCAAATAGTAACTGTCTAAATAGGATTTGACGTAATCCCAGAACTCTTTAATACAAAATAAGTTTTCAGCCTAAAACACAATCCTTGTCGTACAAGGATTCCAATACAAATAGGAAATTACTAGCAGCAAACAAAGTAGACCTTATTGAACGAGCCTGCAACTTTCCTTTTTTTTTTTTTTTTATAATTCTTTTCACGACTCCACAAGAATCATCTCCCTTTTCTGCAAAATCTTGTTGTTTTTTTGTCAATAAGGGGAAGGAAACCAAGTCTCCCACGTAAACAGCACCTCACAGTTTTTTTTCATCCCATATCAGAATCAGTATATGAAAAAGAAAAGATTATATGATCAAAGGGGTAGAATAAGTTATTGGGCATAATTAATAGAAGACATTGAAAAGAAAAATTAGAAGGAAAAAAAAAGAGAAACGACGAAGAGAGAAGAGAGACGCTGAAGCTTTTAGGGTTTTAGTTTTTATTTTATGTTTTAAGCAAATTATGTTTTAAAAATAAAATATTGTGATGTGTCAACTCTCAACACCCTTGGATTAAATTTAAATGAAGTGGCATATGGAGAGCAAAAATTAAGCAAATCATGATAGAGAAAATCAACACAGAGGATCCGAAATCATAACACTTCTCTATGAGGTAGAGCCCTCAGGATCTCACGACTTGATCCTCAATTTTTATTTTTATTTTCAATTCAAACGTATCCAAGGCCAAGGACCTACAAGTTTTTGGGCCACGAGTTAAGACCATAAATCACCTGTTGCTTTGTTACCACTTGATCCAAATTAGAATTTCTTTGGACATTAATCACTTTTGTTTTCAATAAGATTGGCAATTCAATTAAAAGAAGAGATTTTCTATTTAAACCCAGCACTTCTCTTTTTTCACCATAATACTTAAATCATTAAGCTGTGTAAGTTTTATTATTGTGTAAAAAGACAAAAAAGGTCATCCAACTTAATATTTAACCTTAGTACATCTATACACACACTCCACACACCCCACACACCTCACACACCCCACTACTCTTCATATTAAGTTTTAGAAAAATACAAACTTCTATTGCTAGATTACTCTTATCTTTGAAGATATAAAACGTTGAGGAGCCTATCTCTTTAAATTATGTGTGGGAGCTGATAGAAAGGCTTGTTGATTGCTTGGCTGCAATGATCTTATTCTCTTCCCTTTATTGATTGCTTGGCTGTTGATTGCTTAGTTGTTCTAATTTTTTTAATTTAAAATTTTATATTTACTTGACATCTTATATGCTCAAAAGTAAACAGTAGATGATTACTACTGTACCTTTCATGTAAGTGAAATTTGTTCTTGCCGAGGTAAGTTGCACATTCTTGTCTACAATGCAAATAAATATCTCCTCATTTAATTTCTAATTAGAAATCTTTATTTGGTCTAGGATCTCTTTCCATTGACAATAAACGATATACTGTAATAGTTAGCGAGTATGTATAGGGACCTTCATCTTCTTCTCAAAAAATAGGGGCCTTCTTCATCTTTTCCCCCACTATTCAGTTTAGATATATGCTTTTATTCTATAGTTTGTAGTAGGAAGATAGTGGGGTGTAAATAGAAAAACTCTTTTATTTATTTATTTATTTTCCAACTTGAGGTGTATTTAAGGGTAGTTCGGGAAGATAGTGGGGTTTTCTTAGAAATTGTGAAAATTTAAGTTAGAAGTTGGGGTGAACTTAGAATATGGGGTGAACAAAGAGAAGTGTGGGGCTTAAATAGAAAATTTCTAAAAGAATAGAGGCAATTCAATTAACGAAACTAGCATAGCTAGTCAAAATACATGAAATAAACGTGATCCTTTCTTCTCTAGGAAATTAATCCATCACGATCTCATGAATCTCATTTTCCTAATTTCCCTTACAAGAATGACTTATTCTCTGATCTGAACCATTACTGAAGGTAATAGCCAAAGAAAGTAAAAATGAAGGCACCAGCCAAAGACCCAACAACCGAAAAGGTGGTGGAGGTGGCGCCGCTTGCCGGGGCAGGGGCAGCAGCCTTTGGGGCAGCAGCCTTTGGGGATTCCTTCTTCTCAGCTGCCAAGACAACACTCACCAAGGCAGCAATGACGATGATGGCAATTGAGATCTTCTTCATGTCCATGTTGAATATTGATAATTGTTGAATGTGAACTTTGAAGTGAAAATAAATCTAGAGTTCCTGGAGAGACGAATATGGAAGAACTTGTTTGTTTACAGCTCTGCTCTAGTTGTAGCAAGTGTGAGGAATAGTAAGGAAATATTGGAGAGGTTTATAGGGAGCACTTTGGTTATTTTTAGAATGAAACACTTGTCTTCAGTTGTGCTATTAGTTAGGATAGGTCTTTACGTGTCTGGTTTTGCATGTAATGAGGAATTTTGTTAACACTTGTTTTTATTTTTTTTCATTCGAGTGGTATGAAACATATCCAAATCAATCTCGTTTTTACACATTCTTACTTCTTTTTTGGCCAAACGTTTTTGCAATTTCTCTAATTTTATGGGGTTGGTCTACCATGCTGCTGCTATATGGATACAAGTATAAACAGTTGTATGGTTTCGTAACACTTGGGCTGTATATGGACACAAGCATAACAAGAGAGAGAGAGAGAGA
>NW_018922897.1:32067-58211 GCF_002207925.1 Prunus avium
GGGGGGGGGTGGGGGGGTGGGGGTGGGGTCGCATAAAGCACTACTACAAGATGATAGGAAATGGGTGTTGTTGATCCATAAGCTGATTATCGTATTCTAATCTTATTCAAATTATTGAATTGAACTTGTATCAAACCATATCAAACAAGCATCATATTTGGATACTATCGGGTTGTGATGAGATTCATTTTAAGACTTCGAAAATATTAAAGGAATTATTGTTATTAGTACTCTAAAATAGTCATCCTTCACTCATTTTTCTCTTATATTTTTTTTCCTTAAAGAGTACAAGATGACTATTTTGAAATTGGATGTCCCAATATACTGAAATCGATGTTATTCTTTTCTTTTTGTATTACATTTTAAGTTCTTGATATTTGATACTTGTATCAGGGTCAGTTTAGGACAACACCTTGATCCTCACCATGAAACTGAAAGGTTTCGAAATAGGGTCAGTTTAGGACTTCGCGCATTTAGGATTTAAAAATCAAAAAGTAAAAGCAAGAAATATTATTAAAAGCAGATTATGAGAGACAAATGATACAACTATCATAATATTTAGAACAATACTAGATACTCCCTAGTGTTACTAGTACTACATATTGGCTAATATAACTACAACGACAAGGGTGAAATTTGTAAAAGACGTAAGCAGTAATTACATATACAAGCAATAGCAATACACCTACAGAAATAAGATCATAATACACTTACTGCATACAAAAGATCCCACTAATTTATCTATAGAAATTTGTAGGTAAACTTAGGTAGGGGTCATCATTTGGCCACGGGTCCGTGGGCCGATGGGGGCCTGCCCTGCTCATCGAGAAAAAGCCCAACCCAGCCCATCAAGAAAAAACCATGTTCAGCCCATTGAGAAAAAGCCTGGCTCGGCCCTTTGTGGGCCATGGGGTGACCCGGCTCGATATTTAGTGGGTTGGGCTTGGGCTTAGATGTCTAAAATCCAACCCGACCCATAGGCTAGGTCTGTTTGAGCCCATGAAGGCCCGGCCCACAAAGCTTATTAAGGCCCGGCCCGCAGGCCCATATATTTTATATAAATATAAATTTAGTTTAAAAGTGAAAGGAAATGGAGACACACACAAGGGGTTTCGAGCCCCTACCTACCACTTTCATCCCAATCAACAACTTATATCCACCATGCCATAAACAACTTAATGATTATATGCTACACCATTTGATATTTATATATGCTTTATCAAACACCTTGCCACAATTGAATTTAAGCCATATCAATAATGTTGGAGCTACATCAAACTATGTCAACTTAGAAGGCACTTCTTCCATGTCCTCTTTTAGAGCTTTACGGTGAAGAGAATGTCACAAGAATTCATATGAATTTTTGTTGTAGTTTTCTAAATTTTAATTTATGTATTATGAATTTATGAAATGAACAAAGAAAAAAAATGAAGACATAAACATATAGATAAATGTAAATAGAGAACTATGAAAAAAAAAAAGGGAAACGTAGAAACACACCAAAACATAGAAAGAAAAAAAAAAGAATTGACAAAAAAATCAATATTAAAAAAAATACAAAATAAAGTAGGCCCATTTCAACCCGGTCCATTGAGCTTAATTTGGCCCAGCTCGATGTGGTTTTTCAAGCCTAACCCATGAGTCGGGTTTGGACTTTGAATTTTTTAAAAAAACCCAGTCCGGCTCGTTATTTTCCCTCTCCTCTTTAAAACCCAGTCCAACCCAGCCCAAACCATTAAATTTGGATCGAGCTAGCCTGACCCGGCCATTGACGAGGTTGATTTACCTACACTTGTAAAGATTGTTTACATATATTTTGCAGCTATACTAAATACAAAATTCACCTACTAATTTACTTATATTTTGTAGGTATACTAGTTCAAAAATATCATACTAATTTACCTATATGTTATTTTAAAAAAATAGGTATGCTAATTTAATTAGATTGTATCGGTAAATTATTTAAAAAGTAGGTACATTATTTTTTATACAAGTAGTTACTTTGTAATAGCAAAATTCTGTACATTTTTTATAAATGAAAAACAGGTACATAATAATTTTGAATAGTATATATGCTATTTTTATTAAATCATGATAATAGGTAAATTATTCATAAAAGATAATAGGTAAATTATTTTTATTGTTAAATTTTAAAAGGTTTCCAAATTAATTCTTACATCCATTTGGAGATCTTTCCAAATTCAAGTGTGTCATTAGTTACAATCCAAGTGGACTAATTAAGCATGAGCATGGTGATTTTACACACACACACACAGAGAGTATTGTGATGTAGATGTTGATTTTCCTAAGAATGCCCATTATTAATGAATGCGCAAATTATCTTTGTTTTGTAGCCTCAAAAGCTCTTCAATGTACTTCAACTTTCTAGCAAATACCCTCCTAGTCCTAATTTCTAAAGATGAGCTAAGAGGAATTACATACATGACAACTAATGATGAATAGACATACATATTTGACTAGTCATACAGAAGAACACTATAATGCATGCAATGCAATGTATGATTTTTACCTTCAAGGATCTTGATTCCATTTGAGTCATGACAAGGTTGATCTCAACTTATGTAATCATCTTGAAATGCAAACTTAAACAACCCTAAATTCCTTGAGCTTAATTGGTTACATACAAGATTACAAGTTTGTCAAGGAATTAAAGCTAAAAACATCAGCTAAACAGAAGCTAACAGTGTTGAATCCTTCATATTAAGAGATACTCGATCCTTATTCAAAAGAGGAGACCTTCATACTAGGGAAAAACCAGCCAAACATATGGCAAAAAATAAAACAATCAAGTAGACTTCCCATACTATTCATCAAGATGATGAAGAATCACCAAAGTAGATACGCGTATTATTTCATCCACTGTCAAAATTGAATATCACTTACGATAGTACCAAGTTTACTTAACGATCAACCTTGATCAAACTTCATTTTGAAACCCATGAACGCAAAGCTCCCGTATAAATTCCTTAAACATTAAATTAATTTGTACAATCTTTCAACATATATAAAATAAAATAAAATAATTCTGAAAATGGAAAGAACATTTGAAAAAATAAAGTGTTTATTGCTTAATGTAACTAAAATGACAAGGTGATTAGCGTGCAAACTTCACTCGATGATTATCTAATGGTGAATATATCAACAAAGATATAGACCACCATGTTCTTCCAAGTACATAAAAATCTCGTCATTACCTCATTCTCCTTCATATATATAGCTAAAAACAATCTCCTATTCTCTGAGCTTAATTAGTATTGCAGGTAATAGAAAACGAAAAATGAAAGGAAGGCACCAGCCAAAGAGCCAACAAGGTACAATGTAGCGGGGGTAGTACTGCTTGATGCCTGCGGGGCCGAAGCGGAGTCCTTGGCCGGGGCAGGAGCTTCAGCTGAGACCGAAGCTGAGCCTTCTGGGGCAGAAGCTGCGCCCTTCGGGACATGCACGCCACTGCCTGAGTGCTTTGGGGCATGGGCGCCGCCTGAGTGCTTCGGGGGATGAGCTTCCTTATTATCAGCCAAGACCACACTCACCAAGGCAGCCAATAGAAGGATGGCAAGGGAGATCTTGATCTTCATGTCCATGGTTGGTGTTTGATGAATGTGAGCTTTGAGTTGATTGGCTTAGAGATGAAAATAATGAGAACACTTTGTTAGTTTTGCTTTGGGCAAATCAATTATGAACAATTTTATAGGGAGAATTTTGGTTATTATTAGAATATGAAACACTTGTGGTCAAGTAAGTGTTGTAGTTGACGAATTGCTAGCTACGTACTTGCGTGTTTGGCTTTGCATGACGTTAGGAATTTGAATGGTGTTTTTTACTTTTTGATTCTCAATCTTCTCTTGATTAGATCTCAATAGCCTAGTGTTTTAAAGGGGAAAAACACAAAAACATCATTGTAAGAGAGAATACAAATATTCTTATTCATGTCTGTATTTCTTCAATTTTGTTAGGTTTTACTTTTCTTTTTTTCAAGTTTTGAGATTAATAAAATTAAAATTCTTTTAGGCAAGTAGTTTTTTCAGGACAAAATTTTAAGGTTTGCTTTGGGATACTGTGAATTTTTAGGATGGATGTGTCCATAGACGTGGCAACCTGTCGTGTTTCAATATATAGAGCACATTAGTTTCGTGTAGTATGAAATTATTTCAAGCATATTTTCGCCTTGTTATCTTATCATGTCGAAATATACCAAATCCCATACCAATAACAAAAAGAAAGCATTTTATAATACCAAATCATCCTAGGTACAAATTCTTAGTTTTAAGGTTTTCAAAAGAGTAGGGTGCATTTTATAAACACAAAATCCTAGTTTTAATTTGAACAAAACCTACCCACAAATAAGTCTAGGCCTAGCAATGCAAGCCCAAGACTTTCCCCTTAAGCGGCTGCTCATCCATTTGAGCCCATATATTTTTCACTTTTAATAATGTAACATTTGCAAAGTGAAAAATCACTAATATTATTAGGTTCATCATCTCTCTGCACAAGTTTGCTCTTTTACAAGGACAGCTTAACCTTTTTTGGATGCACAACACGAATCACCACAGCTTACTTTATGATAGCATCACTTTACCAGATTCAGATGGCAAACATTGCATAGTATATGCTATGTGTTAACTTTTATTTTTATTTTTATAATACAATCGATATCGAGGGAGGCGTATTTAAAACACAGGACCTCAAATGTAAGAGGTAACTACTTTTAATCACTTGAGCTACAAATTTATTGCAGCTACGTTAACTAATTCTAATAATTGCAAGTGTATAAAATGATTGTTTGAAAGAAGAAAGTGGACAAAATGATTTAAGACTGACCCAACTAAACACTAAACTTGTATTCATACATGGTACCATTTTCTTTGAAATTCATAGGGGATTTGATTTGATAATATGTCAAATAAACTTGTGTGTGTGCACTCACAAGTCCGTACTAAAATTAATTTAAGGCACGGCAAAAAGGATTGAGTGCATGAAGGTGATTGCATACCAACTTTCTTATCATTCATCAAGAAACGTCTGTAGTTCCCATGTCCATGTAATGGTGAAGCCAGCCAGCCATTGCTTTTATTGGTCCCATTAGCCGTGTCCAAAAAGGCAGGCAAAGAAATTGTACTATGTGCTTGAAAATTGAAGAACGTTTCACATACAAACCAGTCTCCTATAAATTCATGCACCACATTGCTCTCAACAAAAACACAAACTCAATAAATCAATTCCTCATTCCCTTCCTTTACCTTCGTCTAAATCTTTCTGTTTCTGTGCCAATTTTTTTTTACAGAGAAATGGCACGGTTTGGCACATCTTCAGCTAGACTTCTTATGGTCATGGTTGCTGCACTACTTTATGTGACCAAAACTATGGCACAGAGTACCGCCACTCCACCTACGCCGTTACCGGTGACTGGAGCCGGGTTTGCTTCTCCAGTTTCCGTGGCGTTGATCTGTTCTTCCATGTTGGTCTCTCTTACAGCTGCTTTTGTTTTCTGCTAGAATGGATGGATGGATGTGGAGTTTTGAGTTTTGGATGTGCAGCGGAGCTGTTGTGATACACGGACATTGTTGGATTTGACACATTTTCCTTATTATGTGTGTTTTGGAATGTTTTATTTTGTGTAATATATGATAATGATAAGGTGATTGGTATGCTTTAATATCCGGAGAAAAGACATACTGTTTTTGAATTTTGAGGCATATGAACACCATCGATATCCTACTTTCTCTGTAATTTGATGGTTAATTGGTATTAACCATCACATAATTTGAATAATATTGTAAAGTTCTACAAGTTATCTATGGCTTGATTACACATGACACATTTATAAATTATGTTGTTTGTTTATTAGTATAAAATAAATTAATGATTATTTTTGCGTTTAAACGAACATCTCTGGATATTATAACATGTCTGGCAAGAGAACAAGAAATTTACCTTACTTACATCCTAAGTTTAAAAGAAACTTGAAGAAGAAAGTGCTTGTCACTAATAAGGACATACACTTTGTAATTGATTGGAAATGTGCACCATATTTCTTTTTCTTTTGAAATAATAGGTCCTTGGCTAGTGTAGATTGATCGTTATAAACATTAAAGCGATCATACTGTGTCGGAAATTATGAAGATATATGAAGGCAATAATTAAGATAAAAATGAAAATTTTGAGCTAAAGCACGAATTGAATTTGCTTTTTTTTTTTTTTTTAAAAGGCTAATTTGTCGCTCTATTCCTTTGTGCAAAAAGAGTTTAAAATAAATTTTCTCCAGGATACTATCGACTCAAACTCACTTCATATTATTCTTGAAATTTGCATAACACAAAAATAATCTAAATTAAAGTAGGGACGAATTCAAGATTTCAAAACTCCATGGGCTAAATTTACCTTACGTACGTAGGAAATTTCAACAGTGAGGGCCATATTGCACCAAGTCGGACTTTGCAACACGTGTGAGAGAAAAAAGAGAAACGTTGAAGAAAAAAAAAGAGGAGAAACAAAGGGAAAAAAGATGAAGAGAAAAGCAAAAAAAAAGAAAAGAAATAGGAATAAGAAACTGTGGGAAAAAGCTCATTTCGTAGTAGATCCAAACCATAAAAAAATAAGAGAAACGGGGAAAAAAAACAAGAGAAAGGCGGAAGAAAAAAAAAAGAAATAGGAAGAGGAGAGAGAGAGATAGAGAAAATAAGAAAAAGAGAGACCATTTATAAAAATAAATAAAATATAATATAAAAAAAGCATGGGCTAGAGAGAGAGAGACTACATGGGTATTGACAACTTAAAAAAAGGGCATGGGCTATAGCCCATACAGCCCAATAGCTGAATTCGTCCCTGAATTATTCTTGAGATTTGCACAACACAAAAATAATCTGAATTAAAGCAAATCTAATTCGTGCTTTAACTCAAAATTCTCATTTTTATCTTAGTTATTGCATTCATGTATCTTCATAATTTCCAACAAATTGCACTGCAGTAATCGCCATTATCTCTATAACTTTGCAGTATAATCACTCATATAAACTCTTATAAAGTCTAATTTATAGATTTTGAATCTTAAACCTATAAATCCTAAAATATACTAAGAGCTAGTTTGGCATTGTTGTGCTGTGAAAATAATCGCTATCAGATTTGCTGTGAGAGAAAGCAGTTTGGCGTTTAGTAAACTTTTTGTTAAAAATGTTGTTGGTATTGATTCCCATATAATCATTAAACCTAGCGCCTCTTCAAAACTAATTCCAGCATAATCAGAAAATGAAAGCACCTCATTAGTTGCTTTTCCTTATACCTTTCTCTCACAGTAATTTTTAATAATATGTGATTTTCTTATAATTTACCAAACAGACTAGGTTTCCCAAATTTTTTTAAAAATCACTTATTACTCCAAATAAGCAATGCTAAACGGGCACTAAATACACTCAAATAAGCACACAAAAAAAAAACACAAATGAATCACATAAAACATTAAAGAACAAATAGAAAGTAGAGAAAACATTATGCACAACATTACACTGCGTTTGGATGAGGAAATCTAAGACTACTTTGCGAAAATAGTAGAAGTTAATGTTCTTGTTTAACTAACCTTCAAATAAAGTAGGATTAAACACATAACTTAATTTTTATCTTTTAAAGACATTGATCTATAAATGTGGGGTGATGGTTGGTAGATATGTTAATGGCACTAGTGTGGCGGTGCCATCAAACTAGGCCACTAATTTGAGATTATAAGTAATAATGTGCATGAAAAATTGTGAAAACATGATGAAATGTGACTGTTTTTCTTACCTATTTCACTAGGGAAGTTTACTCCAACAACAATTTTCTTATCTATTGTGGAAAAGCAAACAATCAAAGAATTGAATATGAGAGATGAGAGATGAGAGATGATAATTTTAGATGGATATAGAGAGGTTGGTGGATATGTTATAATTACTTTCTTTTTCATTTACTTGGGTCCTTAGAGGTCGTTTGCAGAAGAGTAAATTTATCAACAACATTTTCATTCAAAGGTGTGGGGCAAATGCCACATGTTTCTCTCTTTTACCAAATAGCTCGTACGTGTCGAAACAGTATACGGCGGCCGTCGACCGACCAACTTTTACAGGCCATACCAGCAACAAATTAATATAAAGCTGTCGCAGTGGGACACTGCGTACAGAAGACCTGCGCTGTTGATAGCCGTTGCCATCTATTTGAACGTTGTCGCTGTGGGCTCCACACGCCCCTCGACCCCCCTATATAAACCCATCACCTCACTCCCCAAAACACAAAGAAACTTCATAACTTCCTTAGCAATGGCACAAATTAGTAGCATGTCCAGGGCCTTCTTCTTCGTCCAAATGCTGGTCTTGGTAGTCTTGGCTGCAACGGTTTCTGCTCAGGAGAGTGCGCCGGCACCCGCACCAGCACAGATGGATGCCGGGGCGGCTTACTCTTTGCCTGTAAACGGCGCAGCTGTTGGAGCGTCGCTTATGGTCTCAGTTTTTGCCTTGTTGAAGCACTACTTGAATTAATTTGTTCGGAGTGAGATACGGCAAGCTTGGATTCGTGGGAAATTTGTTATGCATTGGTTTTGGGGGATAATGTGTATGCGGATTTTGTTAAGGGGTTGATGTTGTTGGATATTTCATTCTTTACATTGTAATAAAAAGTTCTGTTTTTTTTTCCCGAAACAAATTTGTCACTAATTCGTATGGCAATGTTGTTGCACAAACCATACCCAAATGTTACCGGAACTATTAATTGTTCTTGATATAATAGGAAAGGTCATAAAAATTAACAATTTGCATCTACGGCGAATTAAAAAAACTACTAAAATTTATAATTAAAAAAAGAGACAAGTTGTTCTCTTTTTTCAATTTGTTCATTTGTTCGTAGATTTGTGTTCATATCATCTATAATGTGTGGTTTTACACGCGTGCCGCATCATAAAAACAAGCTGAAATTAATAAACAATTTAAAGTTGATTACATTTGATTGCTTGCAACACTTTGTATTTTAGAGTGCAATCTGAAATTCAGTATATACTCCAGGGGCATTGTAATAAAGATAAGGGAGTTTCACTAAAATACCCAAAATGGGGGCTGAAATTATAAAAATACCCAACACCCAAAACACTTTATAAACATACCCAAAATCCATCATTACGCACACTCAAAACCCATTTATAAACACACCCAAAAAATATACAATTGTTGATTGTGGGGTTGATTTTGGGTATGTTTCTATGTTTAAATAGTGCTTGGGTATTTATATAAATACATGTTTAGGATTGGGTATTTTTATAAATATCTATAAAGATAAATATATAAGAGTTGTCATTACCACAAAAAGAAAGAAAAGGCAAAAGCCACCTTTTTTAAAGTAACCAAATTGGTATTGGTGACAGGTTAATGGCTGGTTAATGATTTTGTCTACTCCTCACTATTATTTGTGACTAATTCTCTCACATTTTAATAATTTGGTGACATTTGATTTAAATATAATAAATTTAAAACTAATTATTGTGGCTAACACCTAAACAATAATTTTTTAAGGCTAATATTTGATTATTGTCTTCCTAATAATTGTAACACATGGCCACATCGCCTACCAAACACTCCTAAACCCGAAGCGCGAATTCATAGTAAATTCACAAAATCAAACAGCTTCACTTCTTAACACAAAGATTTTATGGAGATCCACCTCATCAACCCCAAAATATAAGATATAAATGAATCATATATAAAAGTTTATGTCAACATTCATGTTTTTTTTTTAAACAACTGGTATTCATAACATTCAAAATATTTGCATAAGTAGAAATAAGTTACCACAATATTGAAAATATTCCATATGACTCTAATATTCTTAATTGATATTTTTTGGAAAATTGAACGTTCTCACATTGTGGGGTCCACACGCCGCTCCATCTTCCAGTATATAAAGAAACACCCCGCTTCTCCATTTTGCTCACAACGCATAAACATTCTCAACTCAAAGCCTCCTTCATTACTTTAGAAAAAATCATTTACCAAGTTCAAGTCACCAATGGCGCAAGTTAGCATCTCCGGAGCCTTCTTCTTCGTCCAGATGCTGGTCTTGGCTGCGATGGTCTCGGCTCAGGAGAGCGCCCCAGCGCCGTCCCCGATGCTTGCTGGAGCGGCTTACTCTTTGCCTGTGAACAGCGTCGTTGTCGGGGCATCGCTTCTGGTCTCATTTTGCGCCTTGTTCAAACGCTACCTGAATTAATTTTAGGAGATGCCAAGCTTGGGTTTTATATATTGGTTTGGCTGAAAGATTTCAGATTCATGGAAATTTGTTATTTGATTATTAGTACTATATGTAGTTGGGTTTTCTTTGAGGTATTGATTTTGTTGGATCTTTTGATTCATTAATTGGTTTGGCCGGATTCAATAAAAAGATACTGATTATATCTTCTTTCCCGAAACTACTTGTCACTTATTTCTCGTGTGGGTTCCGCCTGCAAAAGATGGAAAAAAAAAATGCAATTGCCCATCTCATTTTGCATATCCACGACTGTGATGCATATTTACAGTCATTTACACTTGTTTATTGCAAGTGATTCCGCCAAAAAAAAATGTACATTTTACATACACATTGGGTAACCTGCTCTGATACCATAAAAGAAGTTGAGGCTTCACCTCAAAACCAATTGGCAATGGGGAGTAAACCAATTGCCTTGTTCAAGCACACCGCTTTAATTAATGTGTCTCCTATAATGATATGAGACGCCAAGGCTTTTGGTTCATTTGGTTTTGTTTAGATTGATGGAAATTCATTATTTGTTTGGGCGGAATTATATGTTAGATCTTTGATTCGTTACATTGTAATAAAAAGATACTGACTAATTTTTTTTTTTCCTGAAAAAACTTGTCACAAATTTACGTATTTAGGTGGGAGAACGGTATATGACATACATTGGGTAAGATGACATTATTTACGTATTTAAATTTATCTATCTTGAAGAAATTATTGTATAATACTAAAATACCGTCACATAATATCACGAATCAACACGTTATAACACCAAAAATGACGTGTTGGGAAGGCATTAAAGAGGGGGCAATATTCATTTTAATTTGTATGTTTTACATTTGATATCTCTCCTGGAGATCTCTCTGTTGAGAGGCACTTGACCATGAACAATTTAATTATCTGACCAATAGTTTTATATTTAAATGAATGAATGCCACAAAATAATTGGGTTTGGAAAAAGAGAAGCACCCTAATTCACTTTAAGCAAATAATCATAATAAATCAAACAAAATTGATTTGTGGCTACCCACTGTCGACCTTAATCAACCAAATAATTGGCCTGTCACATGAGGTTTGGTATGGTCCTCCATGCCAGCCGACCTATAAAAAGCCAACCAATCACAACCAGCCAGCCAGCCTCAAAGTATTGAGGTGTTGAGTAAAAGTGGCTATCTAATTCCGAGCTGTCCAAGTCGTAATTTTTCTTTTTGGCCAGCTACAACACCAATATTTGTTTTTGTGTTTGGTTTTTACATTTTATTTTTGGGTGTTTTTCTGCCGGAAACGATATGGTTTATTGATCATTAGAATTTGAAAGAGTTACAATGTCCTTTTCTAGTTAAGGTAAGATGGTTCAACTTAAACCTGCCTAATCCAATCCAACTTTAAATTAAAAATAGGACTATGATTCGAAATGTTGAGTTTAAGATTTTTCCTTCCGTTATATCCTTAACCTATCCTCATTCTAACTCGTTTCTTCGTTTCCCTCACCATTTGTGTTAACACCAAACGCTCCTTGTTGAGTTGAAGTTAAAGAAAACATCAAACCTGATCAAATAGGAATTCAGATCAGAGGACCACACACCCTACATCCAAAAGTTTCAATGGCAACCGTTTTGATTCCGGTTTTCAGATTTCAACTTCGGAAAAGTAGCCACCAACTTGACAAAGCCTAAAAATAAATTGTTAGGAAATTGATCGATCTGGTAAAACCCAAAAGTTTCAATTGATTTTTCTTTAAGCTAATTTGATTTTTCAATTGATCAGGAATACACTATAACCTACTTCTTACTTGCACAAGATGTACAAGCACAAAAGTTTAAGCAGGCCCTGTGCTATTTCATATTCTTTTTCACATGTGTATATCTTCTATTTCTACGCTATACAAATTTAAAGTAGTGCATGATCCTGTCTTCAAGAAGCAGTGCCTTTGGACTCCTGGATGTCCAATTCATGTTCTGCTACCAACACACAGGAATCTGCTTCTAAAGATGAGACTGAGCTCTTCTCCTTCGACGTCGATTCCTTGGAAGGATTGAGCATTTCTGTTGTGCATTGCACATCAGGTGCAATGCCAACCTGGTCTATGTCATGAAGCCCCGGCGATAAATACTTGGCCACTGTGATAAATAAAGCTGATCCATCATGCAGCTCTGTGACGCTCTGTAGCAAGGAGCATTAGGGAAACAAGCAGCAACATAGCCATTAGTTTGAGACTTAATAAAGATGTAGAATAGACACCATGACAGATTCTTTGACCATGATAAATTTAGAATTAAGTGTAGCAAAGGTGAGATTACAAATTACATGTAATTTAAATTCAGTGAAAGGAGAAAACAAGAGGAGGTATGGTGCTTGCAGAGAAGGACATCACAGCAATCCATAAAGTTCGTAATTTGGAAATGGAGCTTAAGCATTTTGTAACAGTCAAGTAGAGTTTGAGTTAACAAATTTTCTGGTTGATGCAATTAGCTACACACAATTTTTCATACCTGAATTTTTCCTTTCCCAAAGGTTCTGTGCCCGACAAGAGTAGCTCGGAGATTGTCATGTAGTGCCCCTGCCAATATCTCACTTGCACTTGCGCTACCCTCATTAACCTGTTTGAAATAGTAGAAGATTTAGAATCCATTGGGATTATGAAGATGTAAGAAGAAACAACTATTTGTGTGACAAATTTAGACAATCTGCACACATATCAATTTGCATGAGAGAATATAACTAAATCAAAGTTGGACATCATGCATTGCCACTTGTATTGGAATTTCTAAATAAAATCTTTATATCTAGGATATAGCAAAATTGACAAGAATGCGTTTGGCATGATTTTAGACAGCACTGCACCAGTTTTTAAGAAAATAAATGTATATGCAACGCTTACAAAACTTCATACTTTTCTGATGAAAAGCACGTAACTTCACATATAAAGTTCAAAACTTACAAGCACAACAAGTGGATCATGTGTTATAGCATGCCCATTGACCATGTTGATGGGCAGCAAATTCCCTTCCCGATCAATTGTGTTCACTAGAGTTTCATCCCCATCTAGCCAAATTTGGGCAACATCAAGTCCTGCTTTTACCAGTCCCCCCTGAAGAATTTAAATGGAAGAAGATAAACATGCTGAATAATCATAAATCCAAAGCAGGAAAATAAACTATCAGAAGATTTCATTCATGTAAATGAGAATGAAAAAGTTACCGGATTGTTGCGTAAATCCAGTATGTATGAGTGTACACCCTGACTCTTCATTTCATTAATAGCATTTTCCATATCAGCTGCAGCTGTCTGTCAGAAGGGATGGAAGACATTTTAGAATATACAAAGTACTTTCAACCAATTATATTGTTATAAATTAGGAAATTTTATTTTCTGCATTGCCAAGAGAAAAAGTGAAGTACCTGAGAGAAGGCTGACAGCTTCACATAACCCGTTTTGGTAAGACGTCCATCTGGAGTTCTATGAGGGATGGTAGCAGTTGAAATTGGGGAAAGCTTAATGTACTCACGAGGTAGTTTCACCTTCAAGCAGACGAGTCATTTTTCAGATCAATTCACTAAAATCATTGTGAAATTAAATACATGCTTCTGCTTGATGCTGTTAATTTAAAAACTTTGAAGATGCATGGGGGATCACAAAGAAAACAAGTGCATTTGAAAATGAATGAAACTATAAGAAAGCCAAAATAATAGATGGCTTAGTACCTCTTGTATACTAGAATCACTTCCCAAATCATTGCTCTGTGTAACAGAAAAGTGAAATTAGTTAGCTGAAGCCATTTGCAACTGCTGGCCACACTCTACAGTATCACAATAGATCACAATCACTAATTTCTGCTGAAACTTGAAAAAAAATTGAGTTGGTGATTACACTCTGAACTTTTATTGTAACAGTTGTTCCAACTCGACCTCTAAGTTTCTGAACTGCTACTTCAGTGTCAACACCATCAAGATTCTCTCCTGAACTCATACAGAGTATTGAAATAATGACAAGTGAGTTTAAATGGAAACAGAAGACATTGAAAAAGTTGGAATTTGGGTATACATTTCTTGATTAAGGAGCATCCTGCATGGAAAAATTAGTTTCATTTTTTATTTATCCAAAAAAAAAAAAGGATATTTGAAAAAGCAGATCAACTCAGCAGTGAGTTACATAAATCTGTGTTCATTGTTCATAGTCATACTACTGGGAATCCGAGTGTATTAGGACTTGACACTGGATCTTGATAATCTCGTTAGAGCATTTTCATTGTTCCTGGTAAGGAGCAGGCCCAATTTATAATTTGAGAAATGGAATGTAGACAATCTCAAGTATCTGTAGTCTGATGGCAGCGTTAGGTTTATAAATGAAGAATGTGATTTCGCTTGAGCTAGATTAATCCACAACAGATTGAAATAATTTTGACGGTTTGAATCAAAACATTGTCAACCATGTCCCACTGTTAGGATTCAACCACCAAAAGGATTTTAAGTAGGATTTTTCCATTTTCAGCTTCGTAGAAAGAAATGCTTGAATCTTGATTTACCATTAATTTCAACCAACTCATCTCCTTCATGTATACCAGCACGAGCAGCCGGGCTACCCTCTACACAAGACAAAACCACCTGCAATGTCCAATAAAAATAAAATTTACATGTGGTAAATTAGCATATTAATGCGTCTCTTTCTCCTACATCAGAACACAGCTCACAAAATCTAAATTAGCATATCAACAGCTCCTCCATCAGCACAACTTCTTTAAAAAATAATAACAGAAATTTTATAATAAAACAGATTGGTTGCTTGATATACAGTGGAAAGTTGACGTTTTTATTCTCATATAAAGTCACCGGGTCAGTCATAAAGGCACAGTTCCTCATTTCACATTCCGAAATGCTGGAAATAACATAAGCCAAATTTGGATATATGCACTTAAGGTGATAAGATTTATAATTGGCAACTAGATGAACAGCTAAATTACTAAGAACACCATATAAAGAATGAACGGCTAATTAGCTTGGAAAGAATACAAGAGACAAAATTGCAATAAACTTTTGTAGTTTTTGTAGAACCACCATATATTGGTCAAGCACAAGGTCAAATGACTTGTACATATCCTAGGAACAACATATATCAATTTTCCGTATGCTTATTTACGAAAAGATTGGAAATATCAAAAGATTATTTGCCATCACTAACCAAATGGCCTGTTCTTGGTTCAGTACTTATGAAAAGGCCAACTCCTTGTAGATTTCCATTGCTTCCAATTCGAAAACTTTGATATTCCTGTGAGTGAAAAACGTAATCAGCTTGATAGCTATAATTACTTTTTATGTAAGTTTGACATATCACAGTTAAACATAGTCATGATAGCCATAAGTGGACAAATCACAGTTCAACTCAATTTGTTAATCAAATATGTATTGCAATTGTCAGCTTAAATTAACATGGAATTGACATAGCAGAGACTGGAATGAATTGAAAGACCTTGGGACTGATAATCCGCGTGAAGGGATCACCGAGAGTAGCAAGCATTCCACTGATTTTCATATATGCTGCATCAGCTGACCTCAGGGGAAACATTTCTACCATTGTTTGCTGCAACTTAAGATCCCAATCTGCAGAAAAAGAATTCTCGTCTTCAACACTAAAGAACACAGTTTTCCAAATATTATAGCAGTTTCATTTCAGGAAAAGAACCACACAATTAGATATTGGACATTAGAATAGAGTATAAATGATCTTCAAAAGCAACCGTTGGTTTGCATTCCTCGGTCAGTTAACAACGATAAAAGAAGGATAAAGTAACCAAATACCTTGATGATTAAAAGTTGGGTCTACGAATGTTTCCCTAATCAAACCCCAAGTCTCCACAAGAGTTCTCTGAACAGAATTCACCTGGAAAATAAAAATTGATCTACTTAGTAACTGTCATCAATTTGTGATCCAAGTACAGTCAAATTCTGACTTGAAAACAGCCAACTTAGTATTAACTGTATTGTGATCTATTGGCAAAGGTAGCAACACACACAAAAAAATTGGTAAAAGAAATCTAACGAAATTAGCAAAACGCATTACAGTTATCACTCAAACAAACTCCAATTATATATCAAAACAACACATACATACACACAAAACAAAACAAAACAAAAAACAGAAGAAGAAAGAAACAACAGCAATAGAATAGAATAGGGGACTAGGGTGGCAATTTTGTTACCTCAAGAACCCAACATAAGATAATTGGCACATACTAATACGAATAATAAACGGGTCAAGTTAATGTCAAACACAAAACTACGTTTAATTCATACTCTACAAAATGATCTGTTTTTCTTTTCCATTTCTTAAAAGTGTGTGAAATCTTCTAGAGTGTATTTTTACTTAAAATATTGTACAATTCATGAATATCATCTAAGTTATCTGACATAGTTAATTAAAGTCATAAGTTGAATAGTATTGGATGGACACAAATGGCACAACCCAACAACAGTCAATCAAACAGGAAACAAAATCTATCACCTCAGTGGTGCGTGAAACCGGAAAAGCAACCGTAAGCGACTCTGCCATAGCCGGAGAATCACAAAAGATGGAATAATTTGCAGCAGCGGCAGCAGCCAATGCAAGCAAGCCTTTTCCAACTGACCTCATCAGCTCCTGACCACAAACCTGAGCTTCATCAGCCTTTACATAACTAGCAGCCTTGAACCATCTAGCCACAATTGGCACCCTCCATTTCTTGGTCACACGCCGATCCGAGCATGAAAAACGATGTGAATGCACTGACAGAGAATTGGGTTTTGAGAATCTTGGTGAAATTGGTGAGAAAGGTGCGGGCTTGAGATCCAAGTTTGGGCAAAGAGGCTCCATTTCTTCTTCTTCTTTTTTTTTCTTTTCTTTTCTTTTCTTTTGTGGACAAAATGAAGAAGAGGGAAATGAGGAAGAAGCTGAATATTGTTAACCGTTATACGTTGTTGGGATTCTGATGGGGTCCATTGGAATCTTTAATTCTGTGGCTCCTGAGATCCATCACCACAGAGCCTCTGGATTTGCTACACGTGTTCATGGTAAGAGGCTGGAGTTCCTGGAAATAATTTTTGCGGTGAAAAATTATGAGTTCCTGGAATTTTCTCTTTGGCCGTTTCCTCTCTTTCAATACTTGGAAAATGAAAATGAAAAAGGTTGGTTTTGAATACTTTGGTTAAACCAAACAGAAACTTTTGTTTTGCCATGTTGCTGGCGGGTGGATTAATAGGCTGGCTAGGTCCATGTGGGCTCTATAATTCTAATGGGTTATTAGGTTTGGCATGCATGTGTTTTGGTATTGGATTATAGACTCATTCTATAGTGAGGGCCTAATATATGGTCCTTAGATGAGGCCGTATCTCTTTATTGTTGGATCAAAATAGTTAGTCATTAGATTAAATTGGTTAGCCTGATCCAACGATTAAGGGATAGGGTCTCACCTAAGGGCCATATATAAGGCTCTCACTATAGAATTCTTGTTGGATTATAAGAGTAAGTGTTTATTGGGTAGGAGTGTGCTTGTGGTGAAGGAGAGTGTGGCCCAATCGGAAGAGATTGGTAGATTGAAGAACTAGGTCGAGGAGGATGGTTGTGCAAGAAATCTATAGTAAGGGTCTTATATATGATCCTTAGGTGATACCCTATTTTTTAACCGTTGGATCATATTGGTTAGCTTGATTCAACGGTTTAGAGATAGGACCTCACCTAAGGGCCATATATAAGGCCCTCACTATAGAATGACTCGATGGTGGTGAAGGGTGGTGCCGGTGGGGTTTGATGGGGTTGATAGAATGTGGAAACAAAGAAGCAAGCTTTTCCCAATCCTCAAATTTTGGGTTTGGTTTGAGTTTAAACTGGGTCATTTCAGCCTAAATTTTATTGCCTTAGTCCAAGCCCACTATCATGGGTTGGGCAGGGCTTTGTTGGATCTGCCATGTGACAATCTTTATTATTATTATTTTTTAATTAAATTTTTTCCAAATATACTAATTGTATTATAGAAAATTTTCGTATATGTGTATCGTAGACAAAATATAATGTACCTTATATACTTCGTTGAGAGCAATGTATCTTATATACTAAATATATTATAAACTAACAAATGATATTTCAAAGGTGGGCCTAGATTGGTCAGACTAAGCCTTATCGAGCTCAAACGGGCTGATCTGTGCGTTGGGATGGATTAAAAATTTAATATTTAAGGAATTTAAGAAGTGTTATTAATTTTACTTGTTTGAACAAAGTTAGGAAGGAGAAGGGGTGAAATTCACACACACCGGTGCCATGAGGTTTGAACTTAGGATCACTTGGGAGCACACTAAAGACTTGAGCTAATCCAACTAACCATCCATTAGTGAATTTAAGAAGTGTTATTGAGTTTAGATATTTTTCCCGATGAATTTCAATTTTTGTTCTTTGATCTCTGTCATCTCCCAGATCACGCAACTACAATCAAAGCATACGAAAGATCCAAAATAATGGATCTATGTCATCTCCCAGATCACGCAACTACAATCAAAACATAGAGTTGAACTTTCCACTGGATTATAAATCTGGCTTAATTGAAGGATTTAACATGTAAGGTCCTAATGCTAGCTCCTGTTTGTGGTTCACTTTCGTTCCAGCCAATTCAATTATAAGGTTAAATATACCACGTAAAGGGGCAGGCCATAGTCCCATTTTTGTCATCCTCTCTCTCTCTCTCTCTCTCTCTCTCATTAATGTGTTTTCCCCACAACCCATGTCCCTGTGTTCTATATGACAATCAGTATAACTGAATTTTAGAAGAGAATGATTTTGACCAGTAACATGATTTTGCATAGTAGAAATGCTCCCAGTGCCCAAACTGACGGCCCAAATAAGGCAATGGAATGAACCAATTTCTGAACCCTTTATAGAGAATCTCATAAGTTCACAACCCATCTAAATTGAGTGGTCTAAGGCTCTTTTTACACATAAATTTTGAATATTATGTTTATGATAAATTACTTAGATGGTCCCTATTTTACGCGACATGTTGTTCACATCTCTTGCAAAACGAGATTTCGCGTAGCAAGGGACCTTATTATGTTTATGTTAAAAAATATTTTCATATGAATTGAAGAACGAACATATAAGGTTTAGTACATAGTTTTTTAGAATGATAATTAAATAGAAATCTGTAACAAGACGATGCGCATAATCTCGTCAAAAAATACAAATCCAGAGCCAAACTCATGTAGATGATGGCTTGAATTTCTCCTTCGACCTGTAATGTCATTGAAATGGATTAGAGATATATTGAATCCAAACATGTCATGCAAGGGATACAAAAATGAGAGAGAAACTAATTGAAGGTAAAGCTGTTTGTTTAGTCCTCTTTCCTACTAATGTAGGGAAAGGTGAGGTTTTGATTGGATTTCCCAAAGTTACATCAGGGAAAAGGGTATGGGAAAGAAGGAGATAAAAGGACATTTACCAAAAGCAAAAGAGAGAAAGGTGTTCAACCCACTGAAGGACGAAAAGGAAACCAAAACATGTAGGTGCTCTTATAATCATCTTAACTGCACCCTTTTGTAAAAGGCTCATCTTTGTTAAGCCATTGCATCATATATACAAGAGTAACAAAGAGGATATATATATAGAGAGAGAGAGAGAGAGAGAGAGAGAGAGATCTTTCAAATGAGGGATCGATCTTTCAAATGAGGGTATGACCTCAAAATTGGAGGACTTTCATTCCAACGCCCCTTTTAACCAACCTTTTTACTTCCCCCCTTTTATGTTTTATGTAAGGTTGCCCTAAACATGTAAACCCAAAAGAGAGATTTTTTTTTTCTTCTTTCTCTTTGATGGTCTCATGAGGGTGGCTTAACGAAGGCTTAACATGTAGCAAATGAGATTAAAAAAATCATTGTGTGAAATAAAATTGAGGGAAGTATTTGTATGGAAGTGGAAGTGGTTGTTAAATACCTCTTAACCATATTAAAGATTTGAGTGAATGAATGTTTGCAGATCATATAAAAGCTGCATATGTCTAAAAAAAAAAGTCCAAACAGAAGACTGACAGGAAGGAATTATAGGAAGTGGATTCAGAACTATCTATAATTGAGAAGTATGGGCACGGTGCTGAAAATTTGTTGGAGGTCATAAAGAGACTGCCTGCAGAAGAAGTTGTCGCTTGACATATAATGATGATATATATGAAGGTACATGATATATGATATATGATATATGTATAAATGTATATTAATGTTTTATATGCATTTGGATAGAGAAAGGATACATGCAATCTAAAAGAAATTTCTCACACTTTTCCTTAAGCCTTCACACATAAGAACTACAATACATATATAAATTCCTTGCCCTTTTATCTAATATATATATATATATATATATATTTATGTAATAGTCAAGGTGCCATGAGTTCGAACCTGAGACCACTGGTCTGCAAGTGAAGACCCTTTTCCATTGGGTTGAATCCCATTGGCTATATATATTTTTAATCAGTTATCAATACTATTATTTGACCTATTAATTTTTGCATTATTAATCCAACAAAAATGTGAAGTCTTGTTTATTTATTTATTTTTTCCTTTCAAATTTGTTTGATGAAAATGGAATATTTCTTCCAAGTTTATATAGCTAGCATATGGTATCTCCTTGGAAGGGTGTTTGTGTGGGTTTTGCCTTCTAATAAATAAGTAGGGGAATGCTAGCAACCTTCTCTCTAACCTTCTTTTTTGGACCTTCTCCCTTTTACTCATGACAAGTGTCAATTTTCTCTCACTTAAACCAATATAATCGGATTTTGTGCAATTAATATCCAAATGGATAAGTTTTTTTTTTTTCTTTTGTGCTAAGAGAGCCAAATTGACTATATATTGACTGGTAGACTTGAACCTTGTTCCTACATGACCCGATCAATTCGATCAGGCACTCTTCATTTATTTTTTCAACTGATATAAGGGCTGGGACTAGCTTGATATAATGGCCGGAACTAGCTTGAGAATTCGAATTTATGAGTTTTTATATATCCATTCTCAGAACATGAGATAATACCCGTCCATGTGATTTGATAGGCATGAACATCAAATACAACTTTTCCTTGTGTCCTTTAAGTACAGAGTAAAAAAGGCTAGACTTCCCTCTCTCCCAAAATATTTGTGTGTTATGTTGAAGTATGCTCTCTTTCTTCTCCATGAAGTTTTTATCTATATTCCCAATACAATGATATCATATACCTACAACTAGGAGAATCTATAACATTAAAGCAAGAAAACTTTAGCACCATCAAATGGATAAAAAAAAAAAAGCAGGCATATGTCATGGATAATGATCATGAGAAAAAGAGAAGCTATAGCCTTAGGTATAGTCCAAAAGAAGATTTTTGTTTCATCGTGTTTTATTTAATTTTGATAGTATTTTTGTTTCTTTTTAAAAGTCATTATGGGGTCAAGATTATTTTTGCCTTTTGCTCTTTTCCCTTTAGTCATTGGGGCCTCTCAAACAAAGTTGTCTTGTACGTATACTTTGAGGATCAAAAGCAAGCTAAGATCTGCCTTCAATTGGTTGGTTGGCATTTGTTTAATGGACACATATCTTGCAGGTACATCAGGATTATAGTCATCAAACAGGGAATTAGTTTTTCTCACCGCTTTTAACTCAAGGTGTATTCTCATCATCCTTAACACGTGTCAACTTAACACTTGACACGTGTTTATTGACATAACCATAACTCTTTGTTTTGTATTTATAGAACCACAATTATGCTAACGAACACATATCAAGTATTAAGAAAGATAATGATCGCACACCTTTAATTAAAATGGTGAGAAAAATATTCCCATCAAACATACTTCTTTTATCATAAAGCTATCTGGCACACACACATCACCTTTAATTACGCCACTGCGATTTATAGCATGCATGGATTGTTAAGGGATCAAAGTACTTTGATTCTTTCATTTATTTTCCTTTTTGAATTTTCAGCCAGATATACAGCTATATTTGATGCTAATAAATAATTGCCCTGTGTATTTTCCCATGTACATTTTGTAGACATCAAAATTTTTTTGGTCAATGCAAAATTTTTTATTTTATCAAGACACATAAAACACATGATACGTGATTAAGGAATTGAGTGAATGCCATAATTATGATAGAATATCCCCAATTGGCTATCACGGGATTTGATTGAAGAGGAAAATATTACTTGCTTACTGCATGTAAGAGGATATATATCATAGTTTAACATGTTTGCAAAAATAATGTCTTTTTGTATTTTTAATAAAGTAAATTTGAACATTTTTCATACTGTGATTTGCAGGTTGTGGAGAATGGTTTCGTCTACTTTTGGAAAAGACTTCACTACCCCTGAAATTTAAGGAAGAATGAAGTATTGTGAGTCTTTGTACACACCGGTGTGGTGTGAGCCAAAGAGTCTCAGATGCGAAACACAGATGGACCTAGCTTATGGCCCATGATAATATATATATTTTTTCGTCTTGGGTCAATTTAAAAAAAATATTTTTTCTTCTTATAGTTAGTATATAAGTTTTAAGGTTTAGTCCAGTTCAAAACTAACAATCCACCCATAAGGCAAATCTAGCCTTTCTAATTTTGAAATCCTGGGTCCATCCCTGATGCCAAAGTCAGTTCCAAGGTTAGAAGAAATAGGGTTTCTTAGGCTGATGAACGTTACCTCCTCCCACGGTGGAGATTGGGTTTTATATGGCCCGCTGGTGGCTAACTTGTCGTCGTAAGAGGCTTTATATTGCCGTTACTTGGGTTATGACCCGTTATTTCACTTGTCCAATCAATTAGTCACTTGGCTTAAAATGTGTGAGATATTCGCCCAAAATTTGTGGGCATAATCTCCTAGATTATTGTTGTCGCAATAATTACGAAGATCTTAGAGATCAATGCTGATATGTTTTAAGGCGCGCTGCCCAAAGATTGGCCCTACTTAGGCGTGTTATGTGAAGCCTAAGTAAGGCTTATCTTAAGCATACCCAGTTCTTGGGCCCAAGCTGGGGTTCTGCGACCTAGCAAGGCCCGAGATGTTTGAAGGCCCTGTTGGGCCTAACGAGCGCGTGGGTTTTCTAGTGGACCCACGCTCTTTTTAATTATGGAAGAGGAATTGACTTATGGCAATTCGGGGCAATTACGCCACTCATCCACTCATTAGTGAGCGATGGGATGTGCTTCTGGTTCTCCTGCCCCTTTCATTAGGGGTCATTGGTCCAAACAGTAGATTCGGGTACATGTGGCGTTTAATTATTGGTGTGTGATTATTTGCTCACACACATGTAAGTAAGAATGACTTCTTAATATGTAAGGAGCCAAGCAATGTTCTTGATTTAATCTTAAGTCAAATAAAGCTGAATCAAAACTAAGACAATCTGAATCAAATCAAAGTCCCTTTTTTTTCTTCTTTAGTATAAGCGATAGTCTAAACTACAGAGAGAAGGGGGCTTCTGGTGCCATGGGGATTCGATTTTGAGACAACTAGTCTGCAAGTCAAGATCCTTTTTCATTGGGCTAAATCATGTTGGCGAATCAAATCAAAGTTTTAAATTCACAAATTAAGGCTTAATCTCACAAGTTACCAGATTTAAAATTTAGGGATTCAAGAACAAGAACTCCATAGACTGATATGATCTTATTTAAAAGAAGAAGCGTTTGGCATAGTAAACAAACTCTTTGACCAAGGCAAACAAAACTTAGACTAAAAAACTTCCAAGGTTTTACATCACTGCTTGTGGAATCCTTAATCACTACTGACACATGCCAATTGAAATTCAACTGTTCAATTTAAGATGAGTGCTTGACACCTTTGAATCAACAAATCAATCTTAAAAATCGAACCAGAGTAATAATATTTTAAAGAACAAACACACAGCGATTGTACCCCACAACTTTATTAAATAAGAAATATCTTATACACATTCTCTTGTTAATTTAATTTAGATGAGGAAATTGTTTTTACATATATTCTTCTGCCGACAATATGTTGAAATTAATGAAACAATAGTTAGGACTTATTTATAATTAAAAATTCATTGAATTGGCAAGGCAAAGATGAGTGGCTTAAATTATAATATGACCGGAAAAGCTGGTGATATTCGAGCCAAAGGAGACAAAGCTGTCCCCCTCTGTATTGGAATGTGAATACAAAGGTGAAAATAAAAAGAAAAATAGAGAGAAAAACAAAACATCTATACATATTCTCGTGTAGGGAAGCTTGGTCTCCTTGAGGTCTTGGTAACAGTATCTTGGAATTAAATATAAATACAAAAAATATACATGAATTTTGGGACTAGAGAAGAAAGAGAAAAAGGATTTTCTTCAGTCTCGGGATTTTAAGCAGAGAAGGCTGTGCATGGTTGAGCCATTGAGTGTTCGAGGATGGGTCGAAAAACAATTGCTTCATCAGTTGATAAGAACGTGAGTGTATATACTTTTGCTTAGATATAGATATAGATATATAGACAGTACACACCCTCTGCTTTCTATTCATTCGTCTAATGAAACGGCAAAGATCTTTGCATAGTGACAATGCATGGCATATAAAGCATAAAAATCGAATTATCAATTTTACTCCACCTATATATAGTGGTGGGTTATCTGGTACATATATTGTGGGTTTGGTTAAATGGATTCAGAATTTAAATGATTTTTGCAGAGATGATAATTGAATGAATACATAGATAGTTCGGATTATTAAAATACAATACGGATGAAACCTAAAAGGATGTCATTTTAAATAAACTTGTGTGAGAGATCTCAACTAAAATGTCTCTATATATATATATGCTTTGAACTTTCAAGAAATTAATCACTCATTCATTTCATTCTGACCTGACCTCCCCATGTTGTAGCGTATAACTCATGCACTCTATTTCCAAAAAGATAGATGAGAATGATAAGCAAGCAAGCGTGTGTTTTTACACGTGAGAGAGAGAGAGAGAGAGAGAGAGAGAGAGAGAGAGAGAGAGAGAGAATGTGTGGTGATGTAAATGGAAAAGAGAGAGGGGGTGGACCAAAAGGATCAAATAGTGGTAGGGTTTTGGTCTCCCCTACAAAGGGGTAGGATATTGATTGTGAATAAATGCTTTCTACTTGTAGTTCAAATATATATATGTTTAGTAGTAGGAGTAATAATACTAATTATTATTACACAGGAATTATATATATATTTATATATATAGCTTCTTTTTTTTGCCAAAATATATAATATATAGCTAGCACACCCCACTTCGCCCACCTACAAGATAAAGATATATACGTACGTTTAAATATACGTAGGTTTTGGTTAATTAGAATAATAATGTACCAAAAAGTTTATTTGGTTAGTGAAAGTGCAAAACGCGTGTATGTTACATTACTATCACCATTATTCTCTTCTTCACCATACTTGACTTCATGTTGTATTTAGCAGCTAGCTAGCTAGCAAGTGTTGCAGTCCTGCTGAAATAATATTTCAAACTTGCCCTGCCTGCCCGAGAGAGAGAGAGAGAGAGAGAGAGAGGTGGTCAAAGTGTTATTGAGAGGTCGTTTCAATCTACAGTTTATCCATCAGAAGAAAGGGTTTTGTATGACTGTAGCAGGGTATCAGTATATGTTGCAAACTAGCACAACCAACCAACCAATACGACTTGGGCTCCACCCTGTTGCGTTTTCACCCTCTGTAGCTGACCTTAGCTTTTTCCCATCCTCTTCTCTCTCTCTCAACAAAGCTGCCAACGAGATCCATTCCAATCCAATATTATTATTGATCGACACCTACATCATTTTCTCTCTTTTTTTCTTTAACTTTCATCCTCTTGTGTTAGTTATGTGTGTATATATGCATATCTCTACATTTTTTAGGTTTATATTATTTATCCCCCCCCCCC
>NW_018922897.1:58221-130954 GCF_002207925.1 Prunus avium
CTCTCTCTCTCTCTCTCTCTCTCTCTCTCTCTCTCTCTCTCTAAGCTAATCATTTGCTTTGAATTTCCCAAGCAATAGTGAATCAAATGGTACATGTTCCATCCATCAAACATACCTCTCTCTCTCTCTCTCTCTCTCCACTAACAAAGCAAAAGGGGCATCGTATGCAGCCCCAACAAAAAGTTGATGCATGTTATTTGCAGGAGATGAAAAGCCTATCTCAACTACATTTGGAACAAAATATACCCAACCCTTGTCTTGCTTTCCTCTTAACTTTGCCTTTACAATATTGCCACCATTTCAGATACCAACTCGCCTTCTTGATGCAATATTCCTAAAGAGATTATAATTAGTCACTAATAAAGTTTACTTTAATCATTATAACCAAGAGATAGCATACTCCTAATTAATTAACATAAACAAAACTAGCACGGAACATATATTTCAATCTCCACTTAAATCCATGACGTTCTCATTAGGACTCACTCAAATTATGACATCCTTATCAAAATTTTAACAAATATGTTCGTGATTCACTTATGCAATAAAATTTATTAACAGAATACAAAATTGATGTGAGACTCAAGACACACATATATAACGGACAAATAAACTGATTTGTAATCGAGCATTTGGAATTATGAGATTTGTGAATTGATGAATACTCTTCGGGAGGATCCTAAAAGGAAATTGAATTATTAAAGCCAAAAGCCCCAAACCCCTAAAGTTCAATTATCCGTGCGTATATTATTATTATTATCTCTAAAAGTTAGATCGTCTTATTTCAAAGATTCTTCTCTTCTCATTGACCATCTTCTTAAATTCTCTCTCTCTCTCTCTCTCTCTCTCTCCATATTATAAGTGGCAAGGGCAATCCAAATATGAGAATATATACTTCCAAAAGAAAATGTATAATCATTAAGGTTCAATGTGGCCTTCTCGGCATATTGTTTCCCATCTTGAGGATCACAGTGATCAGTAAGTTATCAATCAGTTAAAAAAATTTCTACCATGTAATGTTCCGTTTGGGTTGAATGAAATACCATTTTCTCTCAAGAAAAAAAACAAAAAGGACAGAAAATTATAAAAACTAAAAGCCATTAAAATTAGTTGGATGAACAATGGGTTGACATAAATTACTTAGTCAGCATGGATGTGTTTTGGAACCTCTTACAGAACTGAGAGAAGCTAAAAATAAGAGCAAAATGAAAAAAGAAGAAGAAAAAAGGTGGCCTCTAAGCAAAATGATGCTTACATACTTCTTACTCAGAAATCCATGGCTATGTCAATAAATATTACCCCTCTAATTAAGTTCTTATGCTAATGATATTAATGAACAATACTCAATGTTTCTTAATTCTCTTCCAAGTAATTAATTACTGCATGGACTCATTATCTTGCTCTACTTCAGAAGCAGGATCATCTTCTTCTTCAAAGCCATCAATGCCATAAGCTGCATGCCCATTCCCAAAGGCCTTGATATGATCTTTAAGAGACCTCTTGTGCTTAAAATCAGAGCCACAAATGCAATACCAAAGCTTCCCACAATTCTTCTCATGGGTTCTCCAATCCCCCCTCACTGCAAATGCCTTGCCACATTTTCTACACATGAAAGGCTTGATTCCATGCTTCCTCTTGTAATGTGTTTGAAGGGTTCTGAAGTCTTTTAGCGGCTTGGCTCTCGGGTGATCGATGTTGTTCCTGCAACCTGGTGTGCAACAATAGCAAGGAAGCCTAAGCATGCCCGTTGGTTGAGTGCCCCTCAGAGATTCAGGCCCTTTTCTATACTGAGATCCATGCCCCCACATATGCATCTACAATATATAACATATATAGTCGGAAGAAAGAAAATAATAAAACAAAAATCAGAGATCAATGAATACCAAAACATCCAAACTATCAGTTAATTCAAAGAGAAAGAAAAAAAAAAAAAAAATGCTGGCTGGCACATGCAGTATTTAAGCCTATTATTTGGCTTCTAATACGCTAGTCATCTTTTGTTGATGAATTCCGAGATTAATTTACTTTTCTGTTGTACACATGAAAGAAACTTTCTAACTAATTACTGGATTAAAGGTGCAAATATTTGGGGATTAAAACTGCCCGATTTTTATAAGATTCAGATATATATATATATGGACCTCCATTGAAAATGCATTTTCAATTAGAGTAAATTCTTATTTTTTTCGCAATGAATTGTTTGAATGTTTTAGGGACGCTTTAAAAGGCATATGAAAGTGCTTAGTTTACAAGTCTTTGTCTGCAAAAGAGAGATCTACCAATTTACTTACTGAGTTGATAGAGCTCATTGAGATGTAATCATAGAAAGAAAAAAAATGAATTAGTTATTGAGTTTTCAAGATTTGTTGTATATATATATATATATATATTTTATATTACTATGTATGGGGCTTGGATGACCAAAAACTGATTTGTTGCAGACTGAAGGTCCACATACAGAAACTCATTTGTTACTTGAATAATGTTATGACCTGCCCCTCTGGTAAAAACACTGCAAGATTTTTCAGCTTCTGCCATTATATGTTTGAGCACAGACTTCAAAGTACTAAAGGCATAAGGAACATTGCCTGTGTTGTTCAATCACATAAAGGGAAGGTACTGCCCATAGCCTTAGCTGAATCAGAAAGATTTACTCAACCCCAATTCCCAGAAACCATGCAAATAAAAGTAGAAGATGATGAATATGTTTTTAAAAAGTAAAATTTGGAAAAAGCAAATAAAAAAGAAAAAGGATACCCCAATCTGATTTTCCATTTATAAACCCAAGCATAGGATGATAGTTAAGGAAAGAAAATCAAAGACAAATTGAAGAAACAAAAAGCTAAGCTCATCATGAGACTGATTGTTGTCCTTAAATTATTAGAGGAAAACAAAGAGAGAAGAAAAGGCTGATAAAAAGAAAAAGATTGGGAGAGAGAGAGAGGAGAAAAGGGAAAATGGCTTCTGAGGCCATGGTTTCATGGTGAATCAAGAAATTTACCTCAATGGTTTTATTAATTTTGTTCAACTTTAAATGGTGAAATCAATTACCTGCATGTTGTTGTATCTGTTGAAGGTCTTGTAGCAAACAGGGCAAGAGAACTGAGTAGGACCAATGAGAATCTGGGAAGGGGTGGGGATCCAATACTGACCCTTGTTGAGCCTGCAGCTCATGGGGTACCCTGCAGAATCATTATCTCCCCCATGATCTAATTTTTCATGATGATGAGTACTAATCTCTGAGGAGGAGGAAGCAACTGCAGCAGCAGACAGCACCGAGGCCATCTCAGCAGCACTAGGGCTAGGCAACCCTATGTGAAGTGCAACAGTCACACTCTCATCATCATCATCATCTTCTTCCTCATCTTGATCTTTATACTGATGATGATCTTGTTGATTTTCATGAAGGAGATGATGTTGTTGTTGTTGGTTTGTTGGGCTTAAGCGGCTGAGGAGAGGGAGGGCTTCTCTGAGAGGAGGGGAAGGGGGCCTAGAGGTAACAGTTTGTTGGGTGGTGCAGTAAAAAGAGTGAGACTGGTTGAGGAAAAAGTTGTGGGCATAAGGATGAGGAGGAGGAGGAGGAGGGGGGTTTGGAGGCTGTTCATGGTGATGTTGATAAAGAGGGTTGAATTTGAAGAGACCTGGGAAGAAATTTGATGAGTAGGGGTAGTCAGCCATGGTTAATTAAAAAGGGTACTACTATACTGTGTGAGATGAAGGGAATAGTTTAGCTGGGTGACCTTGCTTTTATAGAGAGAGAGAGAGAGAGAGAGAGAGAGAGAGAGAGAGAGAGAGAGAGAGTACAAGATGACTGAAGGGAGTGGACGGTGGAGAGCCGAGTTATTAAAGTAGTACAACACACAGTGAGAGAAGTAGTAAAGGCAAGGGAAAGGGGGAAAATAGAGTCACCTAGTGAAGAACACATACAACCCAAAAAAATAATAATTAAAGTCTATCTACCTAATTAATTTTGATTAAAAAAGAATCTAGTTCTATTTTATTGTGTTTGCAAAGTATATGTAGAATCTAGGATAATAGCATTAGTGGCCGATTTATGTTTTTTTTTTCGGCTTCAAGGTTTTAAGGTTTTAAGGTTTTAATATATATACTCTAATTTTCAGCCTATAAAATTATACTATATTTTCTTTATTTAGGATAAATCCTTTTGGCAACTAACTAAAGTTGTAAATTATCTTACAAAAAATAAAATTGTTGGAAATCAAATAATTAAGAAAGAAATAACAATTTTTACTGTATCTTTTCCTTTCCATTAGGCTCATTTAGGGTTAGAGTTACCTGCATGCTATGCTCAAAGTTAACGTAGTTTACATCATTAAAGAACTTAATTAACTAATAAGACATTACATATTGCTGGAAACAATTAAGAAAATACAAGAATTATTTTAGCTCCAAGAAGCACATAGACAATTAGGCTGAAGCATGGATATTTCGCTCTTTGTAAGACCTTCTCCAACCAAATGGAGTTCAACTCAAATTTTTCCCCTTCAAAATACAACTATTCATGTATTGCATCGACTCAAAAAGGTATTTCCTCCAATCATGCAAACTCATAATTTGAGTCCGCAACTTTATTAAATTGTTTAAAAAAGGTTAATCCCTAATTTTTATTTCTCGTTAATTTTTCTTGACATTATTCTTGTTGCAACCTTCGTGAACTAATTTTCTGAAGATTTTACTCTTAAAAAATCCAAAATCCAAAACATAATATAATTTCACTTTTAAAAAAAAACAAGTACAACAACATTTTATTTCATAGACTTTAATGAGGATTTATAGAGTTTGGGATGTATTTTGAGGTTAAATCTGATTTAGAATATTTTATTTATTTATTTTAGCTGTTGAGTTTTAATTTCATTCGTTGGATCATTTGTTTTCCCGCTAGATTGTTTTTTACAGTTGGATTTGCTCATATTAAATCTTAGCCGTTAGATATTATGTAACCTTTGAAATTAAATTGGAAAAGAAAAAGAACCAGTAGTTTGAAGGAACCTGTTGGATTCCTACAACCCTTCATCCCAACGCACCATGTGTCCTGATGACGCGGGCCCCTTGTTGCAGGTGCTTCACATGGGCTACATCATACATTGGCGTGGGCTCCACTAAATTACCAGTCCGACTGAAACACAGACAACTATTTGGCCCCAAAAACTAGTCTATGGAAATTTTAGCCTGCTCCTATACAAGGGTTGGAGAGGTTTGCAGGCTAAAAAACCCAAATTTTGGGTTTCGCCATGGTGGGTTGGAGATGGCCTAAGGAGATTCAAGCCCACTATGATTTGGCAAAGTCCACGAACCGATGCAGCAGTATATCTCTTACGTTTTCCCCTCCAGATACAAGACAAGACCATCATCACTTAGGCACCAAGACCATCATCCACAAGGGTATAAACTACCCAAAAAGGGTTGACACAAATGTGGAAGCATAGTAACCACGTAGGATTATTCCAGATACAGAGAAATACACCACAAGGCGTATCTCCACTAGTAGTGGCATAAATCCAAACACATTTCAGCATGAAAGCCGCAAGCCTAAACAAATCAGAGATGGACTCATCGCCCAAAACTAACAATACAACTACAACTTTTAAACTCTCACAAGTAAAATTACAAGTACAGACTCAACTACAAACAAAACACCCAAGTCACAAAAGAGTTGATGTAAATATTACAACCCAAAAAATAAAAACTACAAAACCAACCGAGATGACATAAAGTAGAGTCGCCGCCGTCACTTGAAAACAGGAACACTATGGTCGAAGCCCAGTGAGGGGAGAACTACAGCCACACAGGAATCTACAAAAAAACACACAAAACCCACAGATCTGCAAAAAGAACCCAAACAACACCAAGTTAAAGCCGCAAAATAATGGGGCATCACAAGGTGAGGGGGATTTAAGGAGATCTAGGGCAACAAAAAAGTAGAGCAGAGAGCACAACCAAACCCTCAAAGGGTCAGAAATGACCACAAGCTCAACTAAAAAATCAAAAGGAAGGCAAGGGAAAAGAGCGAGGAAGAGGATGAGAGAATAGGGAAGGAGAAGGGAGGAAAGACAGTGACCTTCCCTCCCCCTCCCCTAGGATAGGAATGGTGACTAGGGTTTGAGAGGGAGAGAAGTGGAGAGCGTTTGAGAGAAATGATATGTAAATGTTACTTAAGTTATAATAAAGTGAAATGTATTGAGACTCCATCATAACTTCTCTATAAATATTAATATTAACAATTTAATTAATAGTAAAATGAACCAATACATATTGACTCCAAGTGGATAGCTGCATAATCATTAATACTACAAAACCCCATTGGATTTCTGTGCATGAATGATAAGTTGCCTCATTAACAACTTTGCTAAGAAATCTCGGTGAGATAAAACCTTGGCGAAGGGAAAAGACTAGTACAACTTTTGTCCAGATTATTGACATCGCATTGGACGCACTGAAATATGTCTCATTAAAACCTTACAATGAAAAACCCAATAGGATAGAAAGGCCTAGTCCAAGAGAAAAATAGTACAGTGCGCATATGTTTGATGTAGTATACTTTTGGAGGCTTCCCTAAATTGATATCTTCATATGATCCCAACAAGTTTGAATCTGATTGCTTGTAAATTTGATGCCCTCCGATACCATACATCAACTTCTAGAATATAGATTTTGGTAGAGCTTTGGTGAAAAGGACTGAAATATTATCTTGGGAATAAATTTGTTTGACTTCGATCTCTAGAATTTTTTAAAGTTCATGTGTATAATGATTTTGGTGATATGTGTTTGGTTGTGTCACCCTTGATAAATCGTTCTTTGATTTAAGTTATACATGCATCATTGTCTTCATACATAATCATTAGAGCATTTGTTGTTATAGGAAGAACACATGTGCTTTGAATTTGATGAATTTGAGATCTTAACAAAACACATTCTTTGTTGGTTACATTGAGCACGAGAATTTTTTAATGATTAAAGGATGTAGCAATCATAGTTTGTTTGGTAGATCGTTATGAGATAAATGTATTTCCACAAGTAACTGCATCTGCAAAGATAGCGCAAGATATGCTTTGTACAGTTCCAATGTCTACATGTTGAACTGTGATATCGGTGATAGTAGATGGGAGCCGCTACAATGAGAGGGTATTGATCGGTGCATAATTACATATCATTTTGTACCCTTCTAGCTTATGATTTCATTATGTTTTGAAGTTAAACTTGTGCTTTTAATCACTTTTGTGTTTGCTTTAGTGTATTAAGTTTTAGGACTCATTTAATGCATTTTGGAGTCAAGTTAGCTTAAAATTGTGTCTGCAGATCAGTCAAATTCACGGATTGGATTGCACGTTCTCAAGAAGAACCAGCTAATGAGCCATACACCATTGGAAATATGTGGGAGTTTAGTTTTTGGAGCATTTTACGGTTCATGATTCCAAGTCTTCTAGAAGAAGTTATGAAAATTTTGGTAGCTTAAGGTGAAATTTGGCAGCATTTGCGTTACTGTGCCAAAAATGACATTTGAAGGCCTTTCCGATTTTTCCTTGAGCTGCGCTACATATGGTTGGAAAGATAAGACAAAGCTTCAAGGCCCATATTTTTCCAGAATTTTATGAATGTTGGAACAACCCAAAACGAGCCTACAAGCAGACTGCAATGCATTATCGTGCATGACCTATGCATGAGCTAATTTTTTTTAGTGGGGAAGTTAGGTAAAGTTTGTGAAGTGGGTGTTGTAGGTAGAGACAATACTCAAATCAGATTTTTACTTCCCTTAGGCCTATAAATAGTGAGGTTCTCCAAGCTTACAAACACAGTAAAAAACTTATTGTTGTCTGATTCAACTGTGCCAAAATTGATTCAGCTACATCCTTAACTTGTGATACTCGCAAGTGCACGAGCCGTTCAGTAGTAGTATGTAAGTGCGAGATCGATCCCACGAGGATTGATGATAGATTGATTCAATCGATTCCCTACACAAAACAGAAAACAAAACAAAATAACAGAAACCAAGAAAGAAAGAAAAGAACTAACTCAAGCAAATCAGTTAACAAGTTCAATTCAGATTCACGGATTGATTCTAGCTAAAATATGATTAAGCCATGATGTCTAGTCCTAACCTTGTATTCCTAATTCCCTAATTAAATCCTTGTTGCCAAACCTAAATTAAGCATTAGAAATCCAATAAGCATAGAAGAATATTTTAAACAACCAAGCATGTATCTAATCCCTATTGTCGAATGTCCATACATACTCTTCCTATTCATAGTTCAATTTGAATTAAGGCATATGGTGTCTACTCTTAATTCCAACCAAGATAGCAAACATAGAAATTTTAATGGTGATCAATCATTCAAACAACCATATTAACTTACAATTACAAGCATAATGAATAAGAACAAAACCTGTAATTGAAACTTGGAAACTAATCAAACTTGAAAACTTCAAATAAGAAATTACATGACAATGAAAAATAAATTACAACTAAGAAAAACATAAAGGAAAATTTAGCAAAAGGTTTTTTATTATAACAATTGAGAACTTAAAAGAAAAACTAAGAGAATTTGAGGGAGAGGAGCTCTTGTTCTTTTTCTTTTGATTTTTTCCTGTTATGTTATGACCAATGATAAGGAAAGAAAGGAAAAGAAAAATGAAATTTAGGTAAATAATTAATTTATTTATATAAGCTAATTCTAGGGATATACGAAACTAAAATTCATTACAAAAATGTATTTAAGAATCAAAATCAGAATTATGAAACCACGGAATTCATGGGTTCTTTGAAAGAAAAGTAAGATGAAAAGAATATGCACAGTTCAATCTGTACCCACTCTTCCTACTAACTCTCGAGTTTGTGCCCTTATCACCGCGACTGGTCGGTGGGATGTTGATAAGATTTTTGATAACTTCTCGTTTCCGGAAGCTGAAACAATTCTTTCTATCCCCTTAATGGGTGATACTTTGGACCGGAGAATCTGGCATTTTGCTAAAAATGGGAGATATTCTGTTAAAAGTGGGTACTGGGCAGCTTTGGAGTTTAAGCGGTTGGAGGAGCTGTCAGTTGGGAGTCTTGCTGGTCCCTCTTCTCCTTCCTTGAAACTCTGGAAGCATTTATGGAAGCTCAAGGTACCGCAGAAAATCCTTCATTTGTTATGGCATTTGGCTCACAATCTCCTCCCCTCCAAGGAGGTGCTGTTCCGGCGTCATGTTACACAGGAGACTCCTGTTTTCATTGTGCTGCTGTGAGTGAATCTACGATGCATGCCTTAGTGGGCTGTGATGTTTGTATGCAGGTGTGGGAGGCATTAGATTTTCCTAGTGAGTTCCTCCTTCTCAATTTGAATGATGCTGGTTTTTGGGTGGATGCTGCATGGGATCTAATTCCTCCTGTTAAGCAGTCCCTTTTTGCATTTACGGTGTGGGTGTTGTGGAATGAAAGGAATGGGGTGCTGTTTGGTTCCCAACCCACCCCTCCCGGAATTTTGGTTCAACGTGCAAAGGACTATGATGATGAGTTTACACGTTCTCTTGTTGTCAATCATAGAAGTTTATCCTCGCCGATTCATGATGTTAAGTGGCATCCGCTTACTGATGGTTTTTTCAAGCTGAATGTGGATGGGGCTGCTGATTTGGCGACGGGAGATAGGGGAGCTGGTGTAATTGTTCGTGACTCTCAAGGAAATCTGGTAGGGGCTCTGGCAATGCGTGCCCTGAGCAGGATCTCTGTTCTTGCTACTGAGTTGTACGCTCTTAAGACTGGCATATCTTTTGCGCTGGATGCGTCTTTGGTGCCTCTTGTGATTGAGTCAGACTCTCTATTGGCGGTTAATATGGTTAATTGTGATGAGGAATGTCTTGCGGCTGAGGGTGGTTTGGTGGACGGAGTGCGTCGCCTTCTTACTAATCATGTGATAGTCTCTGTTTCACATATCTCTCGCCATGCAAACAAGGCTGCTCATCGCATTGCTCGCTTCAGTCTCCGGGATCAAAGTCTGTCGTGCTGGTTGGATGAGGGCCCTTTGTGGCTCATGGATGCTGTGTAGAACGATAGGTCTGAGACCAGTGTTTTTGGTTAAGTTTTCAGTTGTCAGTTGGCATGTGTGGCACTCTTTTTCCTCCTCTAGAGTTTTGTCCCATTGGGTTTTCTTTAGGGAGGTTTTAACGAGGCCACTTCTATCCATGCCGGAAGTCTTTGTATTGACATTTGTTTGATTAATGAAAGTCTTTTCCTCAAAAAAATAAATAAATAAATAAATTCTTTCAAAATAATTTCTAAATGTTTTCTATGTTCATTTTTGTTTTTACTATGAACTAGTATATCATCTACATATACACTACAAAAATTATCATACTTCTTAAAGATTTGATCCATATATCTTTCGTTGAAAGATCGATGATGCATTTTTTAATCCAAATGGCATTACAAGCCATTCAAAATGTCCTTCTGGACAGGTAAATGCTGCCCATTGTATTGACTCTTCTGCTAATCTAATTTGCCAAAATCCTGATTTGCTTGATATTTGTTGTTTTGTAAAAAAGTTGTACTAATGCTTGATGGACTTTGTTCAATTTGCAATGTCCGGATATGAATTGGGCCAATTGTGATGTTTAAGGCCCAAAAATTTTAAAAATCAGATGGTCTTGAAGCTTAAATACACAAAAAAACCAAACTGGGCTTACAGCAGCCCCAAACCATGAGAACCGGAAACCGGAAATCGGCAGGTTCGGGTTGGTTCGGATTTTGGTATGGATTTTTAGCAAAATCGGTCCAAACCGAATCGGTCTGTATTTTCGGTTCAGGTTCCATATTTTAACAAAAACCGGTCCAAACCGGACCGTGCCCACGCCTAGTTTGAGAGCCCCCCCCCCCCCCCCCCCTCCAAGGGTGTGTTTGAGAACTTAGAGAATTTGAGGAAGAGAAGGGAAATGAGCTCTAGAGAGGTGCTTGAGAGCTCCCCCCCATGGAGTGTGTTTGAGAACTTAGAGAATTTGAGGAAGAGAAGGGAGAGAAGCTCTAGAGAGGTGTTTGACCTCCCTTCTCTCCCTTCTTTCCCTTAAATTCTCTTAGTTTTCCTTTTAAGTTCTTAATTGTTGTAATAAAACCCTTTTGCTAAATTTTCCTTTATGTTTTTCTTAGTTGTAATTTATTTTTCATTATCATGTAATTTCTTATGTTAAGTTTTCAAATTTGATTAGTTTCCAAGTTTCAATTACGGTTTTTGTTCTTATTCATTATGCTTATAAGTTAATATGTTTGTTTGAATGATTGATCACCATTAAAACTTGTATGTTAGCTATCTTGGTTGGAATTAAGAGTAGACACCATATGCCTTAATTCGAATTGAACTATGAATAGGAAGAGTATGTACGGACATTCAACAACAGGGATTAGATACATGCTTTGTTGTTTAAAATATTCTTCTATACTTAATGGATTTCTAATGCTTAATTTAGGTTCGACAACAAGGATCTAATTAGGGAATTAGGAATACAAGGTTAGGACAGGACACCATGGCTTAATCATACTTTAGCTAAAATCAATCCGTCAATCTGAATTGAACTTGTTAACTGATTTGCTTGAGTCAATTCTTTCTTTCTTTCTTGTTTTCTGTTTTGTGCGGGGAATTGAATTGAATCAATCTATCATCAATCATCGTGGGATCGACCTCGCACTTACATGTGCTATACTTACGAACAGCTCGTGCACTTGCGAGTATCACAAGTTGAGGATGTAGCTGAATCAATTTTAGCGCAGTTGAATCCGAAAACAACAGGTATGAGTGAGGGGCTTAAGTGAGGGGTCCAATCCAACCATGTGTAAGTTGAAAATGTTGAAGTTTAAGAGTTGGATTAGACCACTCACTTAAGCCCCTCATTTATACCTCCTAATTGTAGCCTTTCCGTATGGTAGATTGTGCTAAATGTAATAAAGCACTTATCAGACTAAGATATGGTACTTTTGGACCAAGCGTAATTTTATCATTATCTTTAAGACGAAACTAATCTTTTTTAGTGTGTAGGTTATAATCTCATGGGTTACCTTGATACTCACAAGTGCCCATCTCCATTTGTCAAAACAAAGCTCATACTCATGCCTATACCGCAATGGTACACCAAGGTGTTATGTAACACATTGTCCTTGCTTTTGTTTGTAAACTAGCTATATCCATCATAATAGCCAAAATTTACCATGAATTTTGGAATAAACTTTCTAAGCATTATACCAATCGAGCTCGTTTTCAGGTAATGAGCCTCAAGGAACGCCTCAGTCTCATCCACTGTAAATCCGAGTCTATGTGTGACTATCTGCAAACACTTAAAGTTATCTCTGATGAACTAGTTCTGATCAACAACAGTGAATGTGTTGCATGCTAAGTCTCCAATTGGAGAGTTCATTTGTCTTGGAGCAGGATTCACAAGCTCACTTAGGATTGTACCATCATAGGCTTCAGATGCCAAAGGGACAACTCCTTCCTCAGTAGTATGTTCCTCCCTAAGTATCAACTTTGGGTGAGTGATATTGGTTGGTTGATGCCTAAAGACATAAGCACCCTTTTCCTTGTAATTCTTTTGACCACTAATCTAATTGTTCAATTGTTCATTCGCAGAAATGTGGTTCCTAATCCTTTGCTTACCATTCACTAACCTTCCCTCAGTAGCCAGACCCCCAGTCACAGTATTGTTAGACTGGCTCATAAACATAGAACCATCAGTCCTTTTGCCAGATTCCAATGAAGGCTTATTAGAAATGTCATTTAAAGCTTTCCTTAGACCAAGAGTCTTGTTTTTAGATGTTGTCCAGACTTTTTTCCCATCAGCCTCCCCACTTTTGGAAGAGCCAATATGACCATAATTGTGCTTTCCGACATTTACACCAAAGGACACTCCATCATTCGTAGAGCCTTCACTCACATTTTTTAAAGCATCGAACCTAGACCCAAAGTTGCCACCTCTAGATCCCTTGTTTCCCAAGTTGTTAACCACATGCTTGGGTTTCCTTCTAACAGGCATATTCATCCAAGGGCCTCTTAAGTTTTCAAGAGCACAATCAATATTCTCTTGTTGATCGGTTCATAATTGTATATCATTTTGTACCCTTATAGCTTATGATTTCGTCATGTTTTTTTAGTTAAACTTGTGCTTTTAATCTCTTTTGTGTTTATCATTAAGTTCATTAAGCTTTAGGTAGCAATGGTGGCTTTGGATAGGAAAAGATACAAAAACGCGAAGACTGAGTTAGCAATTCGTTTCGGCCTTAACATCTTCATCCTACCTTGGATTGGCCCAAATAACATGTGGTTGGAAAGATGACATTCTGAACTTCAAGATGGAGGGCTCAAAGTTTTCATTTGCTTAAGAATAGCTCAATTCGTGAGCCCATGAAATTGCTTGTCATTCTAACCTAAAGATGAGCTGATTGTTGCTTGGTCATGATGAGCTATGCATGAGCTATGATTTCTGGTGAGATTTGTTGGTGAAGTGCAGTAGCCAAAGAAGAAAAGAAACTGATTTTGTATTGCATTGGTGTGTTAGGTAAGGTTGGTGAAGTGGGTGTTGTAGGTGAAAGCCATTCTCAATTCAGATTTCTCACTTCCTTCTCCCTACAAATATTATTTCCATTTCACCCCAAAAAGAAACACATTGTTGGATTCACACTCCCACAATTCATCCATCCTTCACACTCTCATCATTCCCCAAACAAATTCAGAAATCATCCTCAAACACTCCCACAACCCCAAACACTCCAGCCATCAACTCAAAGCTCTAAATAGCCCCAAATCACCAAAACTGTCCCAACAAGCCTCTCTTCCATTTCCTTACGAATTTCCTTTTTCTCAGCCATCACTACTCACCCAAACTCATCCTAAATCACCTCTTTAACCTTCATACATCCTTCTAGATGTAGAGAAGCTCTTGGAGAAGCATTAGACATGGAGAAGCTCTTGGAAAAGCATTGGACACCACACGAACTTCATAAAAGGGTTTTTCTACTCTTATTGCATTTATTATGTTTTCTCATTTCTGTTTAAGTTTCTTTCCCATTATGAGTATCTAAATCTATAACTAGGGTTTTGATGTAACCTAACATGAATATTCTACGTTTATAAATTTCAAGTTTCAAGTTTGATTCATGATTCATGTTCTTATTCATTATGCATACCTGCCTTTATGCTAATCAGAGTGCCTAGATATCATTCAGATTTTGTATCTTGGTTGGAATTAAGACTAGACACCATATGCTTTAATTCTAATTGAACTATGAATAGGAAGAGTACGTATGGACATTCGACAACAGGGATTAGATACATGCTTGGTTGTTTAAAACATTCTTCTATGCTTAATGGATTTCTAATGCTTAATTTAGGTTCGACAACAAGGATCTAATTAGGGAATTAGGAATACAAGGTTAGGACCAGACACCATGGCTTAATCATACTTTAGCTAGAATCAATCTTTGAATCTGAATTAGACTTGTCACTTGAATCCTTATAATCTAGAATTAGATTGTTATGGTGAATCGAATGCCCTAGTCTCCAAATCTATTTTCCAACCTTCAAAACCACCCTTTGTTGCACTTGTTTACTTTGCTTCATTTGTTTTGACAATCATAATCACTTTCACTTTAAACTCTATTTTAGACTTAACTTCCTACTTTCTTGAATTCGGTAATCTAAGTACATAACTAAGTTTAACTTCTCAGTCCTTATGGGTATGACCTCGTACTTGTCTTGCTATACTACTAATTAGCCCGTACAATTGCGAGTTAATATAACAACAAATTTTGGTGCCGTTGCCGGGGACTAAACGGAAGTTATTCCCTAGTTATGTGCCCAAGGTTACCCTATTCTTTTAGTGTTTCTAATTAATTCAAAATTTCTTTTTCAGGTAGTTTATGTCTGAAAGACCAAGTGAAGTCTGCACGTTCGAGATTTTTGAATTGTCTAGAAAGAGAGTTGTTAACTGCAAAAGAGCAAGCTCTTGCTACATTTACAAGTCTTGCTCTCCATACTGACCTTCCTGGTTCTTCACCTTCAAATTCGGAAGCAAGTTCAGACCAAGAACAAGAGATGGCTGCCAATGAGTTCATGGGAGACCTTGATATCCCAACAATTCCAACATCCCCTTCAAGCATCTTGCTACCCATCGTAGCTAGAAACTATGAGCTTAAATCTTCTCATCTTAATATGTTACCTTCCTTGTATGGTTTACCTAATGAAGATCCATTGACTCATATAAAGGACGTTTTTAATGTTGTGAGTTCTTTTCCGTTGACAGGTGTGAAAAAAGATCAACTTCGAATGAGAGTGTTTCCATATACTTTAAAGGATAAGGCAAAGTATTGGTTGAATTCTTTGAAGCGTAGTTCACTCATCACATGGGTTGCCATTCAAAAGAAGTTCTTGGAGAAATACTTCTCCACACAAAAAACCGACATGCTTAGGGACAAGATCTTGTTATTTGCACAACAAGATGATGAATCGTTTTGTGAAGCATGGGAGAGGTTCAATGGGGTGCTCAATCAATGTCCTCATCATGTGATTCCTTTGAAACTTCAAATGTGTATGTTTTATAAGGGACTAACCCCTTTTAGCCATAATATTGTCACCAATTTTGCTACCATAGCTTGTCCACTTGGGGCTGCATATCCATAATTTGTGCAAGAGCAAGCTAACTTGGTCAATTCTTACAACCAAGGTCCAAGAAGTGATCCATACTCTCAAAGTTATAATCCAAGTTGGAGGAATCATCCAAACTTTTCATGGAGGAATACCCAAAATCAACCCAACTCCCCTTCATTCCAAAGGCAACAACAATCATCATCATCATTGGAGGATATAGTGAAGCAAATGGCAATCAACCAATCCAATTTCCAGCAAACTACACAAGCTGCCAATTCCAAATTGGAAGTTCAAATAGGCCAAATAGCTGCTGAGATAAACCAAAGAGAACCCAACACATGGCCAAGCCAAATCGTGATCAATCCAAAGAACCACAAAGTCAAGGCCATTCACGTGCTCAGATCTGGTAAGATCATTAATAACAAAGTTGATTCTAATCTTTCAAATGATGTTGTGGTTGTAGAAGATGAAGAAGAAGATGAGCAGATCACATCTACAAAAGAGCAACAACCCTAAACATCTCAATATGCTCATAAGGCCAAATCAAATTCTCAGGAACCCAATCCATTCCAATTGGATTAAAGAGATGACAAATTCGTGCCACCACATCTTCAAGAAGATAGATACATGCCACCCGCCCCATATGTTCCACCCATTCCATTTCCAAGCCGTCTTAAGGAAGCAAAGCAAGATAAGCCTTTTAAAGAGATTTATGATATTTTAAGTAAAGTTAATATCAACTTGCCTTTGCTTGATATTGTTGAACAGATTCCTGCATATGGAAAGTTCATCAGGAACTTGAAAACTCACAAGCTCAATTTTGCTCCAAATGAAGAAGTAAAGCTTAACAAGAATGTAAGTGTTGTGTTGCAAAGGAAGCTTCCACTAAAACTAGAAGATCCTGACAACTTTGACATTCCCATTAACATTAGAGACAAAAAGGTTGGAAGAGCCATGTTGGACTTGGGAGCAAGCATCAATCTAATGCCATATTCAGTTTATCAAAAGATTGGCTTGGAAGGGATGAAGAAGACTTCAATTTGTCTTGAACCAGCTGATCATTCTATCAAATATCCAAAATGTATTGTAGAAGATATTCTAGTTTAAGTTAATACACTAATTCTTCCTACTGATTTTGTAATGATGGACATGAAGGACGACCCAAATGGAGATTGTGTTGAAAAATGGCCACAACAAACACAGTTATCAACCCCCTCCATGATTGTGTTGGGTGAAACCGCTGAATTTAAAGTGTTTGATCCTTCATCTCAACGTTCTATCTCTCTTGATACTTGTTTTTCAATTGATGTTGTGAATGATGAAGTTTCTTACAAGATTTTGTAGAAACAGTCCAATGATGCTATAAAAGTTGTCCTTCCACAAGAAGGGGAAGATCATGTTGAACCGGAGTTCCAAGAAGTGGTAGCTGCCTTAGAAGTGTTCCAGCCATACCCACCATCTTTTAGGCCACCAATCGAGCCTCTTGGACCATTCCTCACGAAATTGAAACCATCCATTGTCACCTCAATGTTCAATGTTGCACTCCCTACATAGATGATGAAGAAGAAAAGAAAAAAAACAAAGGAAGCGAAGCAAAATAAGAAAAATTTGGGTGAAGTATCTTGCTATGCATAAGGGTATTGATCCGAAACCCCTCAACTCATCATAAATTGCATAATGTCAACCCATGTGTTCTTTGGAGGCAACCCATCTGTTCTTTGGGTGAAATATCTTGCTATGCATAAGGTGCTTCTTTGGAGGGAACCCATGTGTTCAAGAAGAAGGTGCTTGGTAGGGGTCGACCTAATCGCATCAAGGGAGAGTTTTTCTAAACCTTTTCTTCACTTTTCCCTTTATTATTTACATGTTCTCAATCATTTGTGCTATGCTTTAACATTGAGGACAATGTTCAATTCAAGTCTGGGGGGGAAGGTTTTCAATTTTCGTTCATTTGTCACTAATTTTATTTTAGAATGTCGTACAATCAATGCTATGGAGCTGCCATTGAGGTTTTCATATCAGTATTTTTGCACTTCACAAAAATTTTGCACTCGAATTCTGGTGGCTAATTGCTTTCTTGAGAGGGTTTAAAGTGTTTCTAATTCTCATCCGTACTTATTTCAATTCACTCTAAATGATCTCATTGTTCCATTTTGATTGAATACTAAGGATGATTCTCTTTTGCAGATATCATGTGCTTGCTCTTACTCATGAATGAACTCATTGAAGTGATGCTAGGCTATGTGTGCATAACCATTCTATGTGTTTTCTTTTCACCCTACCCATATATGTGTTCCATCAGCCCTTTTGAAGCCAAACACTTCAAGCCCTTTTCTTCTATCACCCTCATCATTTCCCTACCTTTGTATCTCAATTTGAGATATTTAACCTATTGTAGCCATACCATATAGCTTAGAAATATACCAAGGTGTGCCAAGATAAAGTACCTAAATGAAAAATTGTTGTGAATCTATGCAATGAAGTTAAAGAAGAAGCAAATCAAATTAGCAAATAAGAAAGATAAATGAGAAAGTGTCTCGATATGATCTAAGTGTGAAAGATAAGGTAAATCCTAGGTGATACCATGAACTTTGCAGTCATGCCATTCTAAATCAATGATACCTTGCAGATCAATGAAGAATGCAACCTTGGTATGTTCTTAAGTTACTTGTTTTTCCTTCCAATTCTTCCATTCCCCCTAACCTTAGCCTTTCATTACAACCTTGTGAAAGACCTAACTGATCTTTGAGGATGTATTCATGGGTACTAGTAAGTATGTGTGTATCTCTATTCTTAGTATTTGATTCCCTTCATGAGATCTAACCAAAAATAAATAAAACTACAAAAGTGGTACTCTACGAGTCTTTAAAAGCATTAAATTCATCAATAAAACTATAACCTACGAGTCTTTACACGTGTTTGTAAAACTTGCACCAGTTCAGCACAGTCTTGATTTTTTCGGTTTGATTGTTTGACGAGCTTATGCAATTTTGCAACTTCAGCCTTCAAGGATGCAACTTGTGCAGTCAATGAAGCACATTCTTGGTTCCTTGCTAGCAGACGCAATCCTAAATTTGTCACTAAAGCAGCACTGCGAGCATTGAGAAATTGACCTTCTTCCACTGCTGTTTTATCAGACCTCCTTTCCATTTCATGCAAGTGCATACTTGATAGCATTTCATTATGCATGTTTACAACTTGCACATAAGTAGAACCGGTATGTAAATTGGAATGTAGAAACACAACATTTTCATGTGATGTTTCCTGGGTTGAAGGAGGAGCAAGAGATAAATTCAAATATGAGGAGCTTTCAGGAATCGAAGGGAATTCCATTTTGTTTTCATATTAAAGGAAGTCCTGGTATTTAAATTGGTGGAGCTGGGTTTTTTTTTCTAAGTTGTGATTTTTTTTTTCTGAACTAGGTTTCCTTTTATAGACGTCCATTATGGTACCTATTTCTCAAGCTACACACCCGTAATTTTTGGCTTTCCACCACGAGCTACACACCCATAATTTCTGGCTTTACACCTCGAGTTACACAACCGTGTTTTCTGGCTTTCCACCTCGACCCACTTAATTAGAAAAAAAAAAAAAAAAAAAAGTGAGTAGAGAAGATAGATCCATCTGTTATTTATTTATTTATTATTTTTTCTATTCTCTCTTTCTTTCCTTTTATTTAATATTTCTCCCTCCTTTTTTTTTTATTCTTTCTTTCTCTCTTTCTTTATTATTTTCCTTCTTCTTCCAACCTCCCCCTCTTTTTTTTATTCTTTCTTTCTCTCCCTGTTTCTTTCTTCCCACTGTAAGATCCCACATCGACTAACGAAGAGGGGGTGATGTGCCTTATATGTACATGCCCGCCTCCATCTAGCACGAGAACTTTTGGGAGCTCACTGGCTTCAGATTCATGGGAACTCCAAAGTTAAACGAGTTGGGGGCTAAAGCAATCCCAGGATGGGTGACCCACTGGGAAGTTGCTCGTGAGCTCCCAGAAACAAAACCGTGAGGGCAGAGAGGGGGGCCCAAATCGGATAATATCATGCTACAGCGGAGCCGATCCTGGGATGTGACACCCACCCTCCCTGACCACTCCCCTGCTACTAACTAAACGAAGAGGCTTTCTTTCTTCCATTGTTTCATAAGAACAAATAAACAAGAGCAGCACAAAATTAAAAAGGAAAAAATAATTAATTGTTCCTTGCGGTTAGTTTGGCTTTTGCATCAGTGCACAATTGAAAACCAAGTGGTCTATTGATTCCATGACATATCAAAACAAGACACAGACATGCTGGGATTTTCTTCGAGCACCTAGTGTGCACATAAGGGGTCGCTTTGTAGCTATCCAATGGGTCGTCCATGGAGTTCACAGCTTGTCCCAACGTGCATCCGCCTATGGCTGTGTCTTCTTAGTGTTTCCTAGTGGAGAGAGATGTGGAGAACAACATGGATTTTTGTGTCACTGTGCCATACTATTGATGTATATATTTGGATATATGGATTAAGCAGTAAAACCACAATCACACATATAACAGTGTGTTTGAGTGGTTCATCTGGATGGAAGATGCCATGTTTTGGTCTTAGTGTTTCCTTCTTTTTGGCCGAAGCGGCCGAAGGAAGGAACTTTTGGTCCTTCTTCTTTTGAGTGCGAGGAGTGCCACCACCAAGCCACGAATTTGGGCTTGAATGGAATGTGAGTAGATGGATATGTTGTGCTTCTGACTTCTGATTAAGTGATTAATCGACCAAACAAGGAACCTCCTCTTGGCTTAGGTTCTTTCACTTCCTCGGGTTCGAGGATGGTTAGGATTCGTATGGATGTTTTTGTGATTTTTAGGTTTTTAAGTGAAAAACGTGCGATTAAATTAAATGTGCGTTTAAACGTAAAGACAAGAATTAAAGGGCGATAAAATAGATCGAAGCAATAAATAAAGTAAGAACGAAATAAAAGCGATAAGAACGATAAACTAAATTAAACTTGAAATTAAACTTAATTAAAATGCGATAACAATGAAAAGTAAAGAAATTGAAATAGACTTGAATTTAAAAGACAATAATGCAAATTGCAAGAATTTAAACTTACACTAGGAAAAGGAAGAACTTGCTACATTAGGTGCTTGAAAAGTAAAATCCTAAGTTTAGAAAAAGAAAAGTGCAAGACGAAAAATAGGTTTGTGTGTCTGATGATGTGTGTCTTCTGCCTTCGTTCAGTGAAGTTTATATAGGGCGTCTGTTGGCCCATGGGCTGGCCATTGAATGACCAAATTTCAACTCTTTTAAAACTCTTTCCTTTTGAGGCCCCTTGAATTCGTGGGATTACATTGGTGGAAATTAGGGGTGGCATTTTATACCGAAAAACTGAAAAACTGCAAAAACCAACCGATAATTTACCCCAATGAAACCTCAATCGCGGTAAACCGAACCGCATTTGCGGTATTTAGAACCGAACCGCATTTGCGGTTGCGGTTACGGTATTTGATTTTCAAAACTTGCGGTTACTGCAAACCGCGAATATATTTTAAATAATATTGTCTATATTATATTATATGTAAAATATCCTATTCTTTCACAAGTTGCCAAGGATATCTTTGCAATTCCAAGTTCTACGGTTGCTAGTGAAAATGCTTTTAGCCTAGGCAAGAGGATTGTGGATCCTTTTAGAAGTTCTTTGCATTCTAAAATGGTAGAGGCATTAGTGTGTACTAGTGATTGGCTTAGAGCGGATGAATTTTCCTTTTACAAGGAACCAACGGATGACGAGGTTGAATTCTACAAGGAAATGGAATATATGACAACTTGTAAGTAATTAGTTTATTTATGCTCATGTTATTTATGCTTCTTCTTATAATAAAATGTACTAAACTTATGTTGTTTTATTTGTAGATAGCATTGGTGCTCAAACAACACAACGGGGTTCTTCAAATCCACTCACCACCACCAACACTTGAGTTTGTAACTTTAGTTTGTAACATTGGTGCATTTTGGTTTGTAACTTTAAAGAATTTGGAATTGGAATGCTTGAGAAGTTTAACTTTAATTGGAATGCTTGGAATTGAACTTTAATTTTCTTTAGGTTGTGAATGCTTGAGAAGTTGAGGAGATTGTGAATTTATATATGCTTGAGAAGTTGGATTTTTATGACACAAAAAGAACTTGCGGTTTTAAACCGCTAATTCACGGTAGTAAACCGCAAAACGCGGTCGGTTTGCGGTTTCAAAAATCACCATACTGTAAATAGTCGGTCGGTTTGCGGTTTGGGCAAAAATTTGCGGTTACCGAACCGCAACCACCCCTAGTGGAAATATTATGATTGATTGATTCTCTCTTATTTTGGAATATTCTAAACTATCATTAATCTCCTTGATTTCTTTCCTTGTGAGGCCATCGCCACATATACACACTCTTCCGGAAATCTTGGGCACGAATCCATGGCTTGGGCTTCCCCCTCTGGGCTCCTTGGAATTATATGGGGTTGACAAACACTGTGAGTGTAGAAAATATGTATTAATTAATGAAAGAAGATTAAACACACCATAATCATTTATATATAATGATTTATTACAATATTTTACACTTTATACATTACATGGTAAGATACATGAGTGACTTAGTACCTTCAAATTTTTCACTATCTTCATCATCTCTATGTGTAAAGTAAGTGTATTGTGAAGAGTAGTCATCAAATGATAAATCCCCCAAATAGTTTTGCATGTAATTGTTAACATGCCACCCATATGGATATGAGATTGGTTGACGTTGTCCATAAGCAAAATCATTTGAAGAGGGTCTCGGATTCTTTCCATGAGCCGCTCGATTCCATCCCAAAAGGAAAGATCAAAGACTCACATTCTCATGTGGAAATCTGATTCTTGGAAGGAAACAAAACAATATAGATATACATATTTAGCATATTTAGCATATTATCACAAAAACATAAGCAACATGGTTGTTAAGGCGTTGGAGGAGTGAAATGGCAGGGGTTTGAATCCCCTTTGTACTTTGTGTTTTTTTTTCTTTTCCTTTTTTCCATTACATCGATATTTTTGATATTTTCGATATTATAGTGATATTTTGACAAAATATTGCTGAAGTGTGAGCGAAATTATCGATATCGATATTTTCCATTATTATCGTCGATATTATCAATATTTAGACAATATGTGTATGGATACATTCCGAAATATCTGTGATTTGAAAAAATGATAATATCCTCGATATTTCGTCAATATTATCGATATTTTAGACTATGATTACAACCAACAAATTCACAACTTGTTCCATACTTAAAATCATTTGCTAGAGTACGAAACCATGCTAAAACTCAACATGTCATTAAACTTCAAAATTCAATAACTATTATAGTTCAAATCAAATTTTAATATATAGTTAATACCTAATTAGAGTATTACACATGTAAAATATAATATAAATAAATAAATATACACATATACAATCCAGTGCAGTTTTTAAACCGTTTGACTTTTTCTTAGTTAAAACCAAACCAAACCAATAATTACGAATTAATTCGGCCAATTTCATCGATTCGGCTGGATTGATGCCCACCCTTTCGGTTATAAGAACGGATATGAATGCAATTTGCAAAATTGTGAGATGTTTAAATTCTAAGTTGTGCAGAATGTATGTCCCTCGTTGTCTCATTTTTGATTTCATGCATATATACATCATGAAAAACGACTAACGCCCTAGCATGGACAAGAAGCAAGTAGTTTGGGTGAAAGCCCCCAACATTTCCATTGGTTTTTGAGCACTGGTCGGCTAAGCCAACTGAGAGCTCAAGGGATTTGTCCCAATCTTCACACTGTGCAGAATGCATAATTGTACACATATACCCCATTTCATTAAAAATGAAGGTCATCACTGCTCTCTCTCTCTCTCTCTCTCTCTCTCTCTCTCTCTCTCTCTCTCTCTCTCTCTCTCTCTCTCTCTCTCTCTCTCTCTCTCTCTCTCTCTCTCTCTCTCTCTCTCTCTCTCTCTCTCTCTCTCTCTCTCTCTCTCTCTCTCTCTCTCTCTCTCTCTCTCTCTCTCTCTCTCTCTCTCTCTCTCTCTCTCTCTCTCTCTCTCTCTCTCTCTCTCTCTCTCTCTCTCTCTCTCTCTCTCTCTCTCTCTCTCTCTCTCTCTCTCTCTCTCTCTCTCTCTCTCTCTCTCTCTCTCTCTCTCTCTCTCTCTCTCTCTCTCTCTCTCTCTCTCTCTCTCTCTCTCTCTCTCTCTCTCTCTCTCTCTCTCTCTCTCTCTCTCTCTCTCTCTCTCTCTCTCTCTCTCTCTCTCTCTCTCTCTCTCTCTCTCTCTCTCTCTCTCTCTCTCTCTCTCTCTCTCTCTCTCTCTCTCTCTCTCTCTCTCTCTCTCTCTCTCTCTCTCTCTCTCTCTCTCTCTCTCTCTCTCTCTCTCTCTCTCTCTCTCTCTCTCTCTCTCTCATTCAAATAATTAACAATAATTCTCTCTAGCTAATTGAATTCAACTAATATTGTCAGAGTCTCTCAGAAGTACAACAATGTGCCTAGATTTTACCTTTGGTCCACACAACAGCTGTGCTTTTGTTTTACATGTCTAAAAGATAGACCAGCCCCAACTTATAAACTTAATTAGGTCTCAAAAATTGAGATGAAAAAAATGGTAAGAAAAATTCATGTTGCTAGGACAGCAGGCATCTTCTACTATACTCTGTGGCATGTCAACCCATAAGATACCCATATATCATATGTTTGTGTCTCACTCGGGAGGCTTTGATCGCACTGTAAATCTAACTAGGATTAGTCAAATCATCTTTGCTTATCAATGATTTCCTTCTTAAATAGCAGACAATACATATATAAAACTCTTGTAAGAATCCTATATATAATTGAGAGTTTTTTTGGATTGGATGAGTATTTGTAATTTTTATAGCATAGGACAAATTGGATCATCCTAATCTTGCACAAGTAAACAATGGTATGCGAATGTACCAACTAACTATTAGTTCGGTCATATCTGTATTCCTAATGTTCGGTGATATTTGTATTCCTAATGTAGTGATTGTCTCATGTGATATCAAAACTCTAATTTCATGACGCCCTCGACCATAGCGATTATCAAGCTAACCAACAAGGTGATATACAAAACTCTAATACCGTCTACATCTGTAAACTAGCTTGATATACACAGCATTTGTCAATTGAGGCTCAAATGATCAATTTCCCAATTTTGTTGATATGAAATGTGTAGGAATCTTAACATATAAATCCTCTTGATCAAGTAATCAACATGTTAACTACTAATCCCAATGTTAAATTCAACTTAATTTCATTATCAAGGGTGAATTCTAAAGAGAGTGGCCAGACCAGAACCAAAGACTTGCGACAGGCTTATCTATAGAGGCCCCACCTGACTGTAGTCCACTGTGTATATACAGTACTTGTATCAGACCCCCCCAAAAAAAACAGTGCTTTGTATTAGAAATGGGTGAGAAGGAAAGAGGAAATGTCTGATTGCCGTGCAGTGATCAGTTCTCACAAACAAAGTACTTCCAACACATAAATACTGACTACATCTTGTTGGCTTGCTGCAGAGCTAACCAGCATTGCCACCCACTTCACCTCTTAATGCGGAGAGGGAGAGAGAGAGTCAATGCTTATGCTTTTATGTTGTGGGGTCTTTTTTTATCACTTACTGGATTTTAGGTTGAGAGATGTGTGGAATTTACCTTTGCCATAATGTATATAGGCAAAAAGGAATGGACATAATAAAAGGGGTTGAGGTTTAATTGGAGTGAATTAAGGGTCCTAAATGTAGTTCACAAATTTGATGATCTTAAGTAGATAATTGATCTCATGACTAGCTTGCCTATGTGGTCACGGTTCGGAAAAATTAAACCTAAAAGTTCTTTAGCAATAACCCAAATCTCACTTTCAAATTTGACAAAAAGAGATCTATGAATCAATAGCAACCTATAAAGTCCAAAGTTTTTTTTTTATTTTTTTTAAAAAAAGGCCCTGACTATTAGTGGACAATGCTCACCTCTTACAACCAATGACGTAGAATCCGAACCTTAACAATTAAATTCTAGCTGTCTAATTAATAATCAAAAAATTATTAGGTGTATCAGAACCTTACATAATATGTCGATATGGTGCACGTAACGTGGTAAACTAAAGAACCGTAACTTCACCAAAATTCTATTATTAACTCAATGGGTATGGGTTTGAACCTACCTATTGAATTCAATCATATCCAAACATAAAAACAAAGAAAATCGCTCTCCCCTTTTCCTTTATTTGGTTGGGACGTTCTCCTTTTGCTTAAAGCAAAGTCACTTCCATTTGCATAAAAGGATGACAATAGTTGCACAAATGATTGATTCACAACACATGCATGCACAACAGCTTGTAAATTTGTCACATCAGTTTTAAGTATATTTCACCAGAAGAAACATATATATATTTGTGGGGTAGAATTATAAACTAGTCTCTTTTTTATATGGGCTAAGTTTGGTTTCTCCCCAATCTTGTTTAACGAAAACTACAAAAAAAAAAAAAAAAAACCATCTTAAATAATATACCTAGCTATTTACCCATTAGTGTTCATTTAGTTAATTTTCTACAGCACCATTAAATTATTTCAGACTTTCAGTGTACTTTGTGGACCACGTATGAGAAAGAAAACAAACAAAAAACAAGTTTTTATTATCTTGCAACAAATTATACTCCTCTCTCTCTCTCTCTCTCTCAGCTTGTATTAATAATCCTTCTCCACCTTACCAAACTGAAAAGTTTCAAACCCATAGATTATTGGTACCTTGATGACAATTTAAAATTCTTTGGAAGTCAGAAAGAAAGCAGGAGGTCCTTGAGGAAAACCAACATTTGAGCACAATTTCAGCACATGCATAGAGAACATGAAGTGGGGGGGGGGTGGGGGAAACACCATGTGCATGTGGGATTGCAATAATATATTTCCATGGTAAAATACTATACAGGAGAATTTCAAACCCGTGCAGCTAAGTAAAATGAAATATGGATAGGGTTTTGAGAAAACCAAAATTAAATTTAAAAAAAAAATAGTATTTAAAAATGAACAGAACAAAATCTAACGTTTAGCGAAAAGAGCCTGTCTGCAGTGTGTTTGACCAGATCCCATGCTCTCCTTTAAATCTTTTATGTTTCCAAGACAGCACGAGTGTGTGTGTGTGTGTTGCATTGTAATTGTAGGACATATATAAGTCTACTTTGAGTTTCCATGTCCATGTCTTGTTTTGTGACTTCCAAACATTTCTGTCCTGCAATCTCAAATCCCTATAAACATAAAGATCGATGGACTATTTGCAGATGTTAATGTTAATTTAATTCAATTAAATTCTCATCAATTCGTTTTGAGGGTTACAAGTTTAAGAAAAATAATAGTTTCAAAAAAGATTATGACAAGGTTTGCGACATGCATGTGACCATCGAATAAAACTCAGTTGAATTCTGCTGCAGGCCAGTCAAATTCACAACGGAGACCGGCCCAGTCAAATTCTGCTGCAGCCCAAACAACTCATCTGTGTTCATTTGTTCTGTTTTAAAACTACAAGCCTCCACTATTGCCTATCAACCATGGCAGCGCCATCTATCTAGACTTAATTACCAAGCTAGCTATTGGCCTAAATAGTGGGGCAGCCATGCAGGCATGAGGTGGTCATGGCTCTTTATGGAGAGATTAAGGTTATGAATAGTTTAGTGGGGTCAAAATTTCAACTAACTAAAGTATTCATAATCCTAGCCAATCCGAAACATATTTTCTTCGCTTCACTCCTATGTCAAACCATGCTCACTGGCCCCCCTAATTTGTTAGGGTTTGACATGAAACATAATTGTAACGACATAAACATTGTTATAGACTTTGAAACTCACACAAAATTATGCATCAAAAGCTTCGAATCATATTTAAGTCAACTCGCCAAGACAAGATTAATAAACAAACGGGTTTTGAATCAACTCGCCAACACAAAATGAACACGGTCGAAACTAACTAGCTTGAAGTTTCCATGTCGAGTCAAATTCATGTAACTCATTTAGTTATATTAATTTAAATTTTTGTAGGGCTAAAATTATATACATAAATTTGCTTTTTGTAGAATATTCTCAATATTATCATGATTTTCTTATTATATATGAGTGGAGGAATTGATAAATATGAATATTTAACAGATTAAATAGGTTTAAATAGGTTAAGTATGTTTACTCTTGTATATGTTACACGGATATATCATGTTATTGTTTGATAACAAGTCATGTTGGAATTGGAGATCTCTGAATCTCTTAATACCTCAACACGACCCAATCCCACCAACAGTGGAACCTACGAGCGCAAACGCATTTCGTCCCTCACCAGGACTCTCACCAAATCCATTGCAAGCAGTAACCTCCAGTCCCTGCTCAGTCATGTGAAAGTTGCTTAACATGAAAGAAGCAAAGTTGATCCAGTATTTTCAACCAAAGTGTTCAAAGTAACTCCTCTAATTCCTCCATTGGGAAAAAATGGATGCTCTCTTGAGATCCATCATCAACATTTATTATATGATTCACATGAAAGACAGCATTTATGAAGTTAATGATTGAACCCTACTATTCACATAAAGATATGACATCATGCATCACCAAATACCTTCCTTCAATATTCCAGCCCTCTCTCCATCTCTTTCTCAAGCCTAAACTCATTAGTGGTACTCCAACTTCTGCAGGCTTATGTAGCCATCACAGATTCATCAGTCACAGGAGCTGATCAGTTTTCTGGCCTATAAATACGTACTGGCTGAGATATCATTATAATTAATGGGCCCATTTCATTTTTTAGCTAACAACTTGAAGGTCTACTCATTATGGCCTGCACAAGAAATTGTACAAATTATGATCAAGGAGAGAGGCACTTGGAGCGTTGGGGTAAAATTTGACCCCCACCCCCCTCTCCATCTCTCCAATCCAATCCAACAACAAAAGTTATGTGTGGCTGTGAATGAATGATGAGGTTGATTATTATTTTGGGAACTTGAGACCCCTCCATATGGACTCCAATTGATTTTGCTTTGTTTCCTTCCAGAGCCCTGCCAAGCACCTCATTGATTCACATTGACAGGTTAAGCTTCAATATAACATGGCATATCTTGCAGCAATCAGAAAAAAACAAAAAAAAGTATATGCGTGGCATTGCATTTTGAATTAATAGTCATTGAATAAAGATGGAGATTTTACCAAATGTCCTCTCACTGTGGGGTTAGTCTTAATTAATTGTGAGGATTTTAATGGAAATTCCACCCCCCACCCCTTTTCTTTTTTTCTTTTTTTTCAAATTTTCAATATCTCTTTTTGCTTTTTTACGGAAATTTGAACTTTGATCTTATTGGAATCCTAGTAGTTCATGGTTGGCAAGTTGGAAACCATCTGTTTGTTTCATTTGCACAAGTTCCAACCCTAGCAAAATACCCATTGGTTTTCAGTCATTTGAGTCTTATGAATTACATATATTTCTTCTCCCTTTCTTTCCTTCATGCCATTGCCGTTGACGGTGACTAAAAATACTTTCCACAAGTTGGTAAACCAAGCTCAAAACAAAACAAGTTAATGATATGTTTACTTGAAATGAAAGAAGTCATGAATTGCAAAACGGCAAAATAAGAGAGATCAGGATTGGATATGAGATCAATAACTGTGGATTACAAATGTGTAACCAACATAATTTTTCATTCATTAAACGCCAGAAATTTGTTCTAATCCCTATGTGTTCGGAAATTAGAAAAATCAAAATAAGTATAAATACTTATTCCGTGTAAATAAACATGTCACAAGAGTCCAATAAACACCCACAATTGGCATGTTATATCACTATTGGGTTCTCCGGTTATTCGCATTACACTTGTTCCCATTTGATTTGTAAGCATCTCCCATTAAACATAAAATTTGAATTTTATAACTTATGTGGCAATTTGACATATAATAGAGTTTTACATTAAAATATTAAATTATTATTTATTATTTATTAGTTTACTATAATTTAGGCACATTAATTAAATAATAATAATAAAATAATGTCATAGTCAAACAGCCAAAAATAACAGCAAAACAGAAAAATGTTATTCCACGTTGGATTTAACATTTCAGTTGGAGTAAGTCTCAGTTATTTTTTCTCAACCTAAAATGCCACGTTGGATTTTGCTCTAAGTCCCAAAAGAAACCCAACACAGGGAAAGCCCATGATGATTTTCATTTCTTTGACTGAGGCCCAGAAGATGCCCACTCAGGTCTGTGCTTTCTGCTTTCCATGGAGCTCTCTCCCCTCCAAAACCCCCTTCAAAACCCTAATTCCCAATTACACCATTGCCCATCAATTTCCCACCATCAACAACCTAAATTTAACGTCTTTTTCTGTTTAATTTTATGAATAGGTAAATCAACCTCAAGCTCAACCCAATTCTTTCTTTTTTCTTCTTTTTTTTCTCTTTTTTTTTTAAAATAAAAAAATCTCAGAGTTGTATAAGAATTCCAATTAGGCTGTGGTTGATTATGTTATGTCTGTTTTAAGTAGTTGTGTTAATATTGATTAGGAGGAGATTAAGATGAGCCAGCAACCATCGGTGATCCTAGCAACGGCTAGCTATGACCACACTATTCGGTTTTGGGAGGCCAAAAGTGGCCGCTGCTATCGCACCATCCAATACCCTGATTCAGTATGTCTCTCACTTCCCACTTTTCAATTTTTAAAGAAAGAAATTATCTTTGTGTGTGTGTCGTAAGTTTTGGATTTTGGAGTTTATTGAGATGTTGGTTTTGTTTTCAAATGATAGAATCCAACTGAGGTAAGCCAAAGAGTTGGCATTGAGAGGATTTGAGATTGGTGGAGTGGAATGGTTTCATTTGTTGTTAGGTCATTGAGTTTCCTTTAGTTCATAGTTGCTTGATTATGTTTTCTGAAAAGATTGGAAAACTTCCTGGTGGGTTTACTTATTGTTTATTTAATTCAATTGTGCTGGATCTGATTTTTCCATTTTTCATGAGCACAGCAAGTTAATAGGCTCGAGATTACTCCAGATAAACGCTTCCTGGCTGCAGCCGGCAATCCTCACATTCGATTATTTGATGTTAATTCAAACAGCCCTCAACCGGTTTGTCTTTCTCACTCTTAGGTTTGCTTTAGTTTTTGTTGAATTTAGATGGGGACTTTCATGATCATTTGTTCTTCTTCCATCTACTCATGAGCATCCTTTTGGTATAATTGTTTGGCAGGTGATGAGCTATGATTCACATACTAATAATGTAATGGCAGTGGGATTTCAATGTGATGGAAACTGGATGTATTCAGGTTCTGAGGATGGTACAGTAAAAATTTGGGATTTGAGGTAATTGTTGCCAACACACGTATGCTGTGATGTAGGATATGGGTGAATTGAGAATTTAGGTAGTTTAGCGGAAGCAAAAACAACGGAAAACAGAAAATAGAACGAACAAGGATAGGTCTGGAATCACTCCAGGGGTTTGGCTTCACACCAAGTAGTCTCCAATCTCTGGAAAATAAACTTTTCTTTATATCTCAACACCTCAACTACATAATGAATTACATAGAAGGGGTATTTATAATAATCTAACCCTAGAGTGAAAAGGAAAATTAAACTTATTCTAGGAAAGAAATCCTAAGCCAAATAAAATAGGAAACTTAGAAATCCTACTGAAATCTGGAAAAACTAAAATCCTAATGAAATCTGGAAAACTTAGAGAACCTAGGAAATAACAAATAAATTAGGAAACTAATTAATAATTCCCTCTTCCATCTCTTTCGTTTGTAAACCCTAATGGGTTTGACAAAGATGTCCTCATCATTCTGGTTGTGCTATCTATTTTTCTTTTATTAAGTCTTGTTCGTATTTTGTATATAGTTTGTTTTTCTTATATGTTGAGTTAATCACAGAGCTCCAGGTTGTCAACGGGAATATGAAAGCCGTGCAGCTGTTAACACTGTTGTGCTGCACCCAAATCAGGTAAACTTTTGTCTCGTCCCTTTCTGCTATGGAACATTTACGTTAGCTAAAAATGTTATTTGGTTGTAGTGTCTTAATAACTGCTCAAGTTATTAAGAAGGATAGAGATAACATTGACTTTCATGATAATGTAATTGTATGTGTTTTTTTTTCTTGAAAAGAGATGATAATCTTCGTAGACGATTTTCGTTTGTGTCTGGTAAGCTTAGAGAGTGCCAAATGGCTTTCCCAAAAGAGAGTAGGGAGGAAAAAAAACAAGAAGGAAAGCATCATGCTGGCATATGTGAGCTCCTACTTACATTAGACTGTTCAAGTATGGTGTTGAACTGGATGGAAGTTGGAACATGCATGCAGTTTTCCATACAGCCCTTTGTCATATCTGCGTAACTATCTTATGAGAGTGAACTTTCCCATAATCACCGTACATTGACCATGTACAGAGTTTTGGCTCATCAAATTGCTTATATAGAGATAGTGTTTGCTAAAAGGTCTTAAGTTGATGTAGTGAGCCAGTGGCCGTCTGTATTCTGTTGCAATAATGTTTCCCTGGGTTTTGTTCAAGTCCGATGTTATTTTTAAGTCAGAGTTATTGTTTCATGTTCATTCTTGTTCTATAATTGTCAATTTTATGCCCTTGAGAAAAATGAAAAAAGAAGGAAGAGCTTGCATGCCATAATGGTTTCAATCGTTTTTCTAATCTTTAAATCTGTATGTGGTTTTACAGACAGAACTGATATCTGGGGACCAAAATGGCAATATTCGTGTTTGGGATTTGACAGCAAATTCATGCAGCTGCGAACTGGTATGCTTCGCTGTCTTGCACTTACGTACTTCATATACACCTTTTATTACTGCTATGATCAAAATTGCAAATCTAAGGTGGTGATTGGGGGGGAGGGTTCCTCCCCGTTTTCATCTTACACTAATTTCAAAGGTCTCATTAGGAACCATGTTGTCTAAACAGCAATCTTTTTTAAAAGTCTTGGTATTTTTTTAGGTGAAATGAAGATCTAAGTGGGCAAAGTCTTTACTAGACTCGTGCACATGTGTTGTGCTGTGTTTAACAATAAAAACCTATCTTAAATAGAAAATAATTTTGAAAAACAAAAATACTGTGGTGTTCAATATGCAGGAATAGATGGTAGATGGGAAGGGGATTTTTGGATGGTAATTACCGAGGATAAGAATGTGAAATCGTTAACAGTGATGTGTAAATTTGATGGTTCTTTTGGATGGTAATTTACAGAATGGTACATTTAATATCAATCTATGGGGTGAATCTAGGTTCCAGAGGTGGATACTGCTGTAAGGTCATTAACAGTGATGTGGGATGGGAGCCTGGTTGTTGCAGCAAATAATCATGGTACATGCTATGTTTGGCGCTTGTTACGGGGAACCCAGGTAGTACCTTTATGCGTTCGATTATCTGATTTCACCTTCTTGTCATACTTCATTCATTTTGACGCCAAGTACTTTTTCTTCCAGACTATGACAAATTTTGAGCCACTTCATAAGCTGCAAGCACACAAGGGATACATCCTCAAATGTCTTCTTTCACCTGAATTCTGTGAACCCCACAGGTTTGATCCATCAAAGCCGATAACCTTTCTTTCTTTCTACCTTTCATTTAGGGTCAAATTTATTGTTTTATTTCGCCTTCTCTTCCTACCTAGTATTCTCTCCAGGTCAATAAACTTTTGCCTTTTACTATAACTTTCTTTTTTGGTTCAAACAATATCTACTATTTTATTTTTGCCTTCTGTTGCTAGCAGCCAGTATATTGATGTTGTCACATGTTGGCGTAACCTGTCTTTGTACTTCTAGATATCTGGCAACCGCCTCTTCTGACCACACTGTCAAGATATGGAATGTTGATGGTTTCACATTAGAGAAAACTCTAGTAGGTAATTATCTGCTATACCATTAAAGGTGCTCATTTTAGTTTACAATTTACTCAATACGCCTGATTGTTTCTTAAAACCAAGCTATATGATAAATTAATCTTTACTGTTTCTTTACCTCGTAGGACATCAGCGGTGGGTATGGGACTGTGTTTTCTCAGTAGATGGTGCTTATCTTATAACAGGTAATAGTTCTCAATAACTGACGATTTTAAATGAACCCATGTCTTCTGAAGCAGCTTGTAGATAACGATGGACGCTTCACAATTGAGGATTTTCACTAAGAGTTCTAAACCTTAATCTATAAAATGTCATTTTGTAAATTGGGATATGGCAGCATCCTATCCTTTTTCTGTCAAGTTTGTAGACTAATGCAGTAGTCAAACTTGTGCGATAAATTAACATTCAGATTCTTAGTTTTCGTTTTTCTCTAATTTTTCTTTGAAAAATAGTGATACTGATAACAGATTGAACAATTTATCATTTATCCATGCAGCTTCCTCAGATACAACAGCAAGACTTTGGTCCATGTCCACTGGTGAAGATATCAGGGTGTATCAGGGGCATCACAAAGCAACCATTTGTTGTGCACTTCATGATGGAGCCGAACCTTCTTCATCCTGAACCAGAATCGTCCTTGGCTCATCTACATGCATGTCTGCCTCGTGTGTGTATGTGTGTGCGCGCGCACTCGCAATTACATTATTGTTTATAATGGAATTGTATAAAAATATGGGGGTGCTACATATCTTATTTCAGGTTCCCCATACAGATATCTTCCACCTAATGTGCATTATGTGTATTACTTTTGTAACCAAAATAAAAAAGTATACTTTCTTCATAATTCCTCGACACTTTGTTAAATCCACAAATTATATCGTGTCCTCTAGTAGAAGCCATACTGAACAAGTGAGATCAGCTATGCCTGCACTGTTTATTGCAAGCAATGTTTCTTATTGTAAGTGTTAGCTTTTATTTTATTTTATTTTATTTTTGTGCAATCTCATTGAATAGTTTGTAATAACAATACAGCTGTATAATCCAAAGCTTTGGCTTTCTTGGCTTTCATTGCCCTTGTACTAAGTGGTGGGGGAAAAATGATACGGTAGACTTTTTTCGTTTTCTTCCCAATTCCCATTTTATCTCTGTATTTGGTGCTTCTTCATTTACCACCCTTTTCTTTCAGGTGAAAAAAAAGATTTTTCACTTTAAAATAAGGTGAGTTTATGGGGGGGTTTTGGCTTTAAGTGAATAAGAATGTAATTTCCACCAAGAATGTATGTTTGTGTGTGAGCGCAGACACCATGTAGCATTTCTGATACCGGTCTAAAACCACAAGCACCACGGCACCTTTCGTACATGAAGGCAATTATTTAGCTAACTCCTATAATCTTGCGCTGATAATTTCCTATATATAATTACAGTTCTACCCTACTTGGTTAGGGTTCATTCATGGCCCTGCCCACTCCATGTCCGGAGGATTTGCGAATCCCTCCTGCTTCCACCTCATGGGATCCAAGTTGAGAGAGATAAATTGAACAGGTTTGGCTCCCCCTATTGGGATGTACTATTAACCCTAAATTGGGGCTACACACTAAAAATTACAGTAGAGTAGTTTATGAATGTCTCTGCGGTGGACTTGATTTTACCAAAGATGATGAGAATGTTAATTCCCAATCATTTATGCAAAAGACCATTTATTATTTTGTGTGGAAGCAACGGCTGAAATAGGGATGACAAAAATCCACGTTGGGTTCTCAGTCCTAACAAGGGGAGATTTCAGGGGGTAAATGGGTGTGGGTACCGGGATCCCCGATTTAAAAAATACCCGATCGGAGACGGATCGTGATAGTATTGTTATCCTCGTTTCCGAACTCGGGGCAATAAATGATGTATTTATTTTTAATAAATAAATATATATATATAATATAATATAACAATTAAAAAGTTTTAATGTATAAATAACTAATTAAATAATATAGCAGCTGTATGTATAGCCACATATCCTTTTCTTGTGCAAGTTTTTTTCGTTTTCCATTGAGTGAGGACATTCATCTTGATGATGAATTGTCGATGAAAACAGTATGTTGTATTAGTTCCATTAATTTTTATCCCATATTCTCAAAGAAAATTATATGATTTTATTATTTTTGTCAAATTGAATTGAGTTGAATTTGAGTAGTTGAGTGAAATTTTAATTGAGTTAAATGAGAGTTTAAGGTGAAATTGAAGTGTAATATGGATAGTTTTTATATATTTTTAAATATATAATCGGGTATTTAGGTCGGGTTTTGGGATATAATCCCCCGATGGGGTAGAGGGGCAGGAATTCCCAAAATTTCATATTGAGAATGGGGGTGGGAATGGAGATGGTATTGCCATACCTAGCCCCTAACTGCCCGTTGCCATCCCTAGGCTGAAACATGTGAAATCAAAGGCCATTACTTGAACGACATGCATAACCCACCAGAAAAGATTAGGAAGTTAGGATGGTACTCAGTATGTTGTATTAGTTCCATTAATTTTTATCCCATATTCTCAAAGAAAATTATATGATTTTATTATTTTTGTCAAATTGAATTGAGTTGAATTTGAGTAGTTGAGTGAAATTTTAATTGAGTTAAATGAGAGTTTAAGGTGAAATTGAAGTGTAATATGGATAGTTTTTATATATTTTTAAATATATAATCGGGTATTTAGGCCAGGTTTTGGGATATAATCCCCCGATGGGGTAGAGGGGCAGGAATTCCCAAAATTTCATATTGAGAATGGGGGCGGGAATGGAGATGGTATTGCCATACCTAGCCCCTAACTGCCCGTTGCCATCCCTATGCTGAAACATGTGAAATCAAAGGCCATTACTTGAACGACATGCATAACCCACCAGAAAAGATTAGGAAGTTAGGATGGTACTTAGAAGCGTCTTTTTCCTACCATTTTTCTATAGAATTTCAACTTTACATTTTTAGTTAGTTATTGAAAGATTTAAGAAATATCGTTGTTTGTAGTATTGGGTATTTGAGTCCTTTCACACGGTTTTAATGGCCATTTTTCTAAAAATGTAATTGGGTGTTAATAAATCAACTCAGTAAATATCATCAATCAGCCAAAAAAAAAAAAAAACAAATAAATATGATCAGACCTGCGTTATTAAAACTGACCTTGGACATTACATGCTTTCGAAATTTTGAGCGAGGCTTTATAAATAGCAGATTAACGAAAAAAGAAAAAAGAAGAACTCATGTAAGTGAAATACAAATAAAGGGCTGCAATTGGCCCAAAATATGTAAAAGTCTCATATATATATATATAATCTATCTCTGTGTGCATTCAACCTCCATCTTGTGCATCAAATCAAAACATCCAGTACCCACATTGACTGGCAATCCAAGACAGATCCTAGCAGATGGGGTTTCTAAGCGATCCACCTGCCCATGATATGCTGCTTCAACAATGAACTTGGAAGCTGTCTCAAAAGTCATTTTATTAAACGGAGATATCGACTCCACGATGCCTCCAAATCGATTCAATGGACGATAACCACCAGCATGAGTCATAAAGTCAGCTATTAGTGTAAGATGCCTAATGTTGACGGATATTCCGTAAGACTTGAAAACATTATTTATTTCTCGGATGATAGTTTCCCTGGCGGCTTCTACTCCGTAAGTGTTCAGCATCGCATGTATGTTATTGGAATAAATATACCTGACATCAAGAACATCTTGCAGTTTCCAAAATGTACCGAAATCAATTCCAGTAGTTTGCAGAGCTGCCATCTCCTTTTTTTCCTTGGATGAAAAACTTTGTTTATTTTCAGGATCCTTCCCAAAGCAGAGGACTTGATTTTCATCACAAGTAATTTGTTTACAGTCTGCAACCTTTCCAGATCTCTGTATATAAACCTTCTGGGCTGTCTTCTGAGCAATCTACATAACATAATTCAAACAATTTTCAACACAGGGGTGAAAGAGAATGTGCAGTAATAAAATATATAATGAACACCTGCATAGTAACAAAAATATAAAACGCCACATGAATCTAATTATACTCGTAAGTTAACAACGGTTTTGGGCGTGCTTTTTATTGTGCTGTTTTTGTTTTTCCTATAGTTTTTATTTATTTTTATGAAGCTTCTGACCCAAAATAGCTTGTCAGAGGGAGAAATGCTGAGTAACGTGTGGGCTAACTTTCCAAGGAAATAAATAAGAGCAGAAGTGTGATAACGAGTAAAACTAGAAGTACCTGAGACAGCAAAATATGAGGTTCATTGTCGGTAAATCTAAAATGGACCTCGAAGTGAAACCCCTTTGCTGATACAAAAATTGCCCTGTCAGTCTCCTTTTTTACCATCTCTGCTCGGACCTTCCTTTTCTTTCTAATTTGGGTTCCCGATTTGGTCTTTTTCTCCTTTGACTTGGGCTTAGCTAGGTCCCCAGCTTCTTCTAAAGGACTTCCAGGCATTTCATCACTAGCATCGATAACCCCAATTTCAACTTCACTTTCCTCCTCATCAATTTCACTTTCATCTCCATCTGACAAGTCTGCTTCTCTCACTTCATCATCACAGCCATCTTCATAATCCATCTCATCTGTAGCTTGTAGCTTTCGCTTATGTGCATCCAGACCAAAATCCTCGACCCCTTCACCATGTTCACCATCATCTGCACCACCATTGTCATCATCTTCTTCCTCACGTTGAGATATTTTTTCAGAACGATTTTCATCTGTCTCATTTGATGCCTTCGGTTGTGAATCAGGCATGAAATTTTTAATACCACTAATTTTAGAAAGCAAAAGAATATGATTTTGTATGGCGTCTTCCAACTCCCTAACAAACAGAGTCTCTAGGATTTCCTCCCAATCTTCTGATGAATATTCAACAATGGTTTGAAGATGTTCAGGTATGTGGAGTGTCATCTCAAGCTTATAAATACGGCAAGTTTGACCATCCTGAATGGAAAATGGCACAAAGGTTACTTTCATACTCTCAATTATGTCTGCCACAGTGATTTTCTTCAACTTATCAGCTAGCTGCTGGGCTTCCTCCCTGCATATAACAAATAGAGTATTTCTAAGTCTATAAACATAAAACACGGTGCCCCTACATTCCATAAATGTGTCCAAACTAGAGGACAAACATCGGATAACACATGGTCAGCAGGGTTTAGCAATATTTAAAACTAAGAAATACATAAGCTCTGTCATTGAGAGCGAATTTACAAAAAAGCAATTGGACATCAATAAACACTAGGTATCGGTTATCAGCAAGGATAGCTTTGCACTCAAAGTTGCATTCAATTGAGACAGAATAAACCCTTACATCAACCCTACCCTCACTTTAACTATGAACCAGAGCCTTTTGTGAAAATAAGATTATTCAATAGCTCAGAGCATTCTCTTTGAAATTTTGAAAAAAAAAATCCGTACTGTTGCAAGGATTACTTAAAGACTTATAACAAAATATTAAATGTACAGTATGTTCAGTTGTCTACTAACATACCCACCCAAAAAAAAAAAAAAAGCAAAAGTATATCACAACAACAAATTAAAGACTCACTTCGATCTCCCCTTTTGCAATGGGCATGTCATAACCGGCGTCTTAATATCATTTGCAGCAGTCATCAAGATCTCTTGGAGGCGTGGGATTCCAAGGGTCACATTCATTTCACCTCGTCCCGCAAGATGGAAAGTATTCAGTCTGAAAAAGATAGCAATGACCATATGGCAGGATACATATTAATATAACCAAAAATAATGCTCGCCTAAATACAAAAACAAAACACGTACCAAATGCATTTGGTTGTACCAAAAAAAAGAGAGGAGAGATAAATTTTTACATCTTTTTTTCTGTTTGAAAAAGAGAGAAATCTTATAAAGCAGAAAAATATATGATTACAAAGAATGTGGAACTGATGGCCAGTTCAAAGAGACCTGCGAAGGAGAAAGACAAAAGCTAGCTAATGCTAAAAGGTTTTTTAGCAATAGACTCCAAAGAGCAGCTCCCTTTAGCAAAAAAAATTAGACTCTTTTTTTTAATTTATTTTTAAAATGCTTTTAACTTTAATCTTCTAATTATTTTATTTGTCCATCTCTTTTAGGAGACTAAATCAATTTGTCCATGTCTTTTAGGACCCATTCTAAATCCTGAAAAACTCATCATAACTTGGTAAGAGTTACACTTTAAACTGTAAATCGCTGAAATAAAAAGTAATACACTTCACTACTAATCACAATCCGCAGCCTTAATTAAATTAATTTTAGATTCTGTTCAGGGTTTGGGGAGGGCTTAGATTCTAGGATTTAGCTAAAGCCTTAAATCCTAAATCCATAGCCCACAATACTGGGACATGCTAGAATAAAATCCAAAAGTAACTATGTAGGTATTACATTTATGTCACTCACTGAATTTGCTTTCAGTTTCAGTTTTGGCAGCTAAGCAATAAACCCTAAGCTCCAAAATGACGATTCTACATTCTAAAGTAATCAAACTCACCCTAAAAATTTAAATCCTACCTGATCAACAATCCAACCCTACCAAACCATTTATTCAGAAAACAAATAACAAATTTAAAAATAATAATAAATGTTCCATAAAAGCAGCAGGAAAAATGAAATTTTGTTTTATGCATTGGCTAAAAATAAGTAAACGTTTTTCCAAGTTCTTAACTAAAACTTACAAGTTTTGGGGATTTCTACTAATTGGCCATGCTAAAACAGATTCAACCACAACACAACACCTAAAACACAGCGGCTTTCCATTTTAACCAAATGTCTGAAAGATTTTTTTTGGTCATCATGATTGTGAAAGATAAACTCCTACGTTATGCAGAAACAGATGCCCAAAGTACGGACCAAAACTCCTAAGCCTCATTGCCAGTCTTCAAAAGTCCATCTAATTTCTCTCTGCCAAACCACCTAGAGCACAGCCAAAACCATGCAACTCCACATAACTTTGACCTTCATCCCTCCTCATAAAGAAGAGAACAAAAGTCCAAGAAATTACCAAGCTACTTCTGGCTAACTAAACAACTTCAACCAAGGACACAAAATCACAAAATGTGAAAACATGATCCACAGATTTTAAACCCTTATTTTACAATATGCACCGCCGGCAGAAAAGGCAACTGGAAGGGTGGAACCAAGCAATTTCTGAAAGAAAAAAAGTAGTGAAGACAATAGCCATCATCTCAACTTCACACAAGTTCCTTCTAAGCCCAAAGTCATAGTTCAACAGTAAGACAGTAGAGTCAAGAAGCCTCTTAGCCATGTTGTGAAACCTAGAGAAGTTATAGAGTCTAGAACACACATTTTCCAGACAACTCTCCCAAACATGCATCCTCCGAAAACTTAATTATGTCCCTGTTTCCCCCTTTTTTTTTCAAAATTTCAACCTGAAAACCTACGTCGTTCCCAGCCTAACCCTTGCATCTTGAGATGTAACCAAGGGCAGACATAAATAGCAAGAAAATGAACATTTAAAACAATATGAGAAAAGTAGAATGAAAACTCACGTCATCTGTGTTGACGGTTCTCCTACAGACTGACCGGCAAGAACACCAACTGGTTCTCCAGGTTGAGCAAGACTACATAGGTATTTGTGCTCCATTAACTTCAAGAAATCCTCTTGGAAGTTTTGATCTTTCTCTTTCAAGGCCAAATTATGCACAAACTTCTCTGCTTTTTCTTTGAGAGCCAAAGGCAAGTCTTTAATATAAGGATTTAATTTATCCATTTGACGACAACCTTTCTTGTGAAACATTTCTTTATTCTGAGAAAAATAAACATTAGGAAGTAAATAAATTATTGAAAAATGGTTTTGCAAGGAATTCATATTCAGAAAACCAGAAAGAAGTTCTTACAGCTATCAGGGATTCAAACTTTTGAATAAAGCTCGTCATATGGACATCAATGCCATCTTCTCCATAACGAAATTGAATAATGGAACCATCAGCATCACGGACGGTATTGTCATAAGAAACTTTTAGGCACTCAAGATTTTTTATTATACATCTTTGCAAGTATCCACTACGAGATGTTTTGACAGCTGTATCAACCAACCTAGCAGTATGAAGATTGTAGTTAAACAAAGAAAAAATCAGTGAAATGGTTACTAAGGATACAATATACCATTGGCTCTATTTGTTTGACCAGGTAAAGAAAATAAAATATTTTTTATCATCCTACAATAACAACATGATGGCACACAAATGCGTAAAGTGATTTTCTGTTGTGACAAATACGTTCGAAAATTTTAATCTGGAAGGCTATTCCTAAAAAGGATAAGCTACTGAGATTCTCTAAATAATTTTAAATGAAAAGAAAAATTCAAAATCACAGGTGGAGTAAGTGGCTGAAGGAAAAGTTTAAAAATGAAGAATCAAAACGCATACAAACTGACACACAAGCAGCACATGCTTCCTATGTTTACAGGCTATAGCACGCCCTTCACTAGGGCTGTCTTTCAGAATGAGTCCTGTGCCAAAACGGAAAAAGGGACACTTTTTGACACACTAATAAATACAGGGTCCCAAATTCTGAGCTATATAATTTTCTTGGGGAGGGGGGAATTTTTATTTATTTATTGATCTTTGGGTTAAAGAATAGATAAGACGATCAGTGTGCTATAAAAAAACCACTACAGCCTTTCTGAAGACACTTACACTCGACAAATTTAAGGAAATTTTTTCAAATATTGATCTAGGTAACCCAAATGCAAGACGAACTTGTACATACTTGGGCCTACTCATAAGCAACAAGCTTATTTATTCAAAGGGTTTAACTCTTTCCAGGGCTCCATCTATTACGGAACCACAACATAATCAAGCATGCACATCGCCACACAAGAACAACATATAATTAAAACACCAAATTATAAAATGAAAACTAACAGCAAGCAATACTTGGTTGAAATGTTACATCCAAACTCTAAATCTATCTCAAAAAAATTATATTGTAGAATGGAGGAAGATTTAGTCATGCGCAGCTATTAATTCTTAAAGGAATTGTGGCAAACTAATACAATCAATCCAGCAATACTGCAATCCAATGTACCTCTCAGAAATTACTGTAAAACCATAGCATTGACCCAAACCAACACTAGATTATAAAATTAGTGTAGACACAGCAGTTGATTGATGGTTGGAACTTATGGACTATAGGGATTTCCTCCCCAAAAGTCTGTTAGGGTGGGGAACTGAGGAAGCGGGACGAGAGGTTTTTATTTTATTTTATATTTTATATCTATATAAATCCTTTATCTGTATTTTAAAGCAAATGGAGTGCCATCCCAGTATGTAAAGAACAAGAGTGATCCCTTGGTTACATATTACTTGCATGGTGAATTCTATTGACACCTCCCAAAATGCTCTCTACACCCCCTAAATGTTTATTGTGACTTGTTAATTAAGTTGGTGGAAGGGGTTTGCAGAATCTCGTTACATATGAAAAACATGGTCCAATAAACATGAAATCAAATAATTCTCTTTTTAATATTATGTGATGAGTTTTGTTTTTTTTCCAACCTTGATCTTTTGTTTCACTTCCCCAAGGGAAAAACAAGTCTCAGTTACTGAGTCATAACTCAACTTAAACTAGGAGGCTCCATTGCTTGCTTGAGATCTAGAAACTAAAAACATGAAACCAAGACTATGACAAAGAGATCTAGAAACTAAAAACATGCAACCAAGACTATGACAAAAAACCACAGTTTAAACCTTCTTATCCACCAGCACTACAATATTTCAAGCAATACAACTGCACGACAGCCTGACGGGTACAGGTGCTGTGACATAAAGCTTGCAACTTCTATAAAGAAAAACAAACAAAAAAGAAACTAGAAAAGAAAAAAAGCATATCTTATATTCTTGCACGACAAAATATTGCTTATGGAAAAACATAAAGGCTGATGATTTCCACCAAAGACAACTTAGACAGGGTAGAGAAAGAAGTTTAAATTACCCTTCACGGCCAGCCATGCAATGGAAATAGTACTCCTGAGGATGAAGACCAGTAAGAAAACGATCAATGATAAAGCCTCCTGCTCGAGATGACCAATCCCATGGGGGAAAGCACGGTAAGGTCTTTCCAGAAATCATTTGAGGGACCCGTTTGCCTTCTAGCTCTTGCTGACCCAAATATGAAGTTATTTGTTGGAGATTAGCCTAATCAAAACGTTAAACAACATTAAATATGTATAAATATCTATTTATGAAGTTTCTTGAGTAATACTTTATAACAAAATTTGAAAACAAATAATTCATAGCTTACAGATGTTAACATGTAGACATTTAAATTAAATCAGAACTATCATACTGTTGCACTGGAATGGTTTACATGATACAATGCAAAGAGAAATTAAACAAATCCCCAAAAACTAGGGTACTGGTATGGTAAGGATACAAAACAATCTAATAATATATGTATTTTTTTCCTTTTCCTTCTTCTCTTATTCATGTTTTGTTTCTCTGTCCAAAACTCTTTAAAACAAAAATAAAGTTCATAATTTAAAAAAAAAAATTAATTCACCCAGAGCTGAAACCCCCTTTTTTTCTAAAAAAAACAATTCAAATAACACCTTTGGCTTCCCTTGCATATTCTTCAAGAATCCATATGTATCCAAGGGTCAAACTTTACAAAAGTCTATCAGATAGAAATTTTTAGCAGAGCTGTCATACAATAACTCGCGTATTAACATGTGCCTTGCACACGATGTTGAGTATCGAATATAAAATAAACTGTAATACTGATAATATAAATAACAACAACAACAATAATAAGAACAACCATATCTTAATAAGCATGATCATGATCTAGCATAAAAAGGGAAGATGAAAATAACACATGGAGGTAATCCGTACAAGTAGAAGCTATAAGGAATTGCCTTTATTTCACAAAGGAAATCTTTATTTATTATTGCGACTTGTAAGTAAAATATATACTTATTTTATTGCCTTTGACGTGGAACACTTCACATGCAATTTCACACTACACTTTATAACTTGATAAAATAATAAGGTATGTTTACCCAATGAACGTATTACAAAATTTGTGCTAAAATACATATGTATCAATGATAAGAAACAAATCTGGTTGAAGTAATGTCAAAAGCATAACTACTCTTAGTAATCTGATAGTGCACTATCATGTTGCACATAACTCCAAGCATGAATAAGTAAGAAGCAAACTCCAGAAACTTACCACACTACCTTTAGCCCCAGATGTTGTCATAAGATAGATACAATTTTTAACAGACGGTTTTGATAACCCCCTCAACAATAATTGTTTGAACACATCAGAGTTGGAGGTCTTGTTATTAAGCTGACTAATCATTCTCCTATCCAAGGATGCCAAGGCAGATTCTCCATTACTCCGTATAAAATTTTCGATGTTTAATTGCAGTTCCACTGGATCTGCAAATTTGATCAAGGCATCAAACATGCATTAATACAAATGAATCAAGAACCGAAGGGAACAAAATGAGTGTAAAAACTTTGGAAAGAAAGACAGGTAAGAAATTATACATCTCCATTTTAACCAATTTTTTTGTAAGATTGAAATTCTCACCCTAGCAGACTCTATCTGAGACATCCAATGGCATGCTAATTTTCTTTTTGAAGTTAATACTCCAATATCCCATGTTTTATTGAGATTTTACTTGATCTTTATGTATGTAGAGAGAGAGAGAGAGAAGAGAGAGAGAGAGAGAGAGAGAGAGAGAGAGAGAGAGAGAGAGAGAGAGAGGGTGCACCTTACAGCCCCCATGTCACGTTTTAGCAGCAGGATGAAAATACAATAGTTAATAGAAAATGTCCTACTTGCATGTTGCAATCTTCTACGCTAATAACTGTTGGACCTTGGTCCAAACGGTTACAGAATTGTCCTATAAAAACACTGCCCCGCAAGTGCCTATATACAACCCAAAAAAATTTCAAAGCCAGCCACCAAGCCGACAAACATCATGTCTTTCCATCATTGCTAACACTCGTATATCAAGATTAATACTTGTGATGTTATTCAAAGGAGGCAACCAAAGATGTGTTTATCCCCTTCTTGGTGTGTTCTTTGCAAAGAGAATGCAGAAAACATTGATCACTTGTTCATTCACTATTCACATTCACTAAAATTATGGTGGAAGATGCTGTGCGCACTCAGAGCGAAGTGGGTGATTCCTAAAGGGTGTTTTGAGTTCCTTAGTATCAAGTTGGTGGTTTCGGGGAGGGGGAAGAAAGCTCGAATTCTACGAGATTGTCTTGTTCATGCTATTTTCTGGAATATTTGGACAGAGTGCAATCGAAGAATTTTTCGGGGACATATAGGAGTAAGGGTTGAGGAATTATGGGTTAGAGTTAAATTTTGGGCATCTCTTTGGGCATCGGTTTCGGGGCAGTTCAAGGATTATCACTATTCTATCATCATGAGAGATATGGCGGCAGTCTTAAGATGATTTTACATAAGTTGTTTTCTAACCACAGATTTATTTTCAGGCACAGTAGGTTAGTTGTTTTTTATTATGTTTTTTGGTGCTTAATGAGTCCGTTTTCCTTCTGTTGTATGATCGAGGATAATTTTTCCTCTTGATTATCAATACAAATGTTTCTATTCCAAAAAAAAAACACTCGTAAATCAACTCATCCCCATCTTGTGGAACGGTTTCCACCGATAACAAGTATATATATCTTCCACCCTCTAACAGGATATAGAAAACACTGAAACGTCAACTGATGTTTTTGGGCTGTAGGTTCACACTCTAAACATTGCTTCCACCTCATTCAACATGCATGTTGACATCAAAATGTTCACTAAGTAGCTTTTCTGGAAAATGGCGTACCTTTTCTCTTAACATCTTTGACCTCGATAAAATCACGGTAAACATTTTCACCCACATCTTCACAACTTTCTAGTTGATCCTTCATTTTTGCGTCTTTGCTTTCCAATAGCAAGAGATCATCAATCCCACACGTGAACCCATGCGTCTGAACCATAGCACAATTTAATGCAAGTTTACAAAGTTGCTAAAAAAATTAAGGCAAACAAGAAATAGAATTAAATAATTAACAGTGAAAATAAATACTGAACCCAACTAACCTGCAAATACACTGTAAATAAATGACTCAATACAGAAAGCAATTTTCCTGCAGTATCTGAGCCATAGAACTCCTGAACTGTATGGACCAAACCATAATCACCAAACTGAGCCTTGTCAATCACGCCGCGCACTAAGTTGTTTCTATATATTAATAAATGGTTCTCATCAGGCTCCTCTTTTTCCTTTGAGTTATCTTTATCAGTTGCTTGTTCTTTGCTTGGTTTCCTCTTTTTTTGTTGTCCATCTTTACCAGAATTATCTTCTCCTTCAACATTTTTACAATTAAAAAAACCACGTGGGATTTTTGCATCTCTTTCAACAGTAACTGGTGGAGAACCTCTAGTAATATGATTTAGCAAGGCAGTGATGACCTACACAAAGGAGCCAATTTCATTTTTAAATTTAAAAGTCCAGGAAAATCACAATAGTACTGTTAAATTAGCAATCAATAAAAAGAACAAAGCAAAGAGAGATAAATGGAGCATAGTAAGCGTCCAAGAACATCATAATAGTTATGCTTTCAAACAAGGAGAAAGTCATCCAGATTTTCAACGGAAAACACATTTTGACCCCTAGTTTGTACTATAAATATAAAATAGCAGAGTTAATTTACAATAACCTGCTTTCCTGTCCAAAGGCGCTCTGGTTTCCAAATTGCAGGAAGAAGGGGCTGCATTGTGCCTTCAGAGTTAAACATGAAAACTTTTTTATCCGGTTTGCCAGAGAAAGCATCTGACACACGGGCTGAAACACAAGAACTGTAAAGAAGCTGATTAAATTGATCCCAACGTAAAAATGTATCCTTTTTTGTAAGGAGGACAGCACTTATAACATGGTCCTGAAATTTTCAAAAAAGAAAAAAAAACAGCAATAATTATTTAGAGAAGCATTGGTATTGTTGATCAAAATATTTCAAGTAAAAAACTTAAATATTATCTTTAAGTGGCATATTACTATTATAATTATTAGATACCTGAATCAAGGCTCTAATGGGATCTCCACTGGTCGGCTTTACGTATTGATTATTTGCATTTACAATATTGTAAGCTTCCGAACGGGAAATTTCATCTTGCGGAAAATGAACATTCATCTCATCACCATCAAAATCAGCATTGTAAGTACTGAAATCACAACATTAAATCACAAATTACCATGTGCAAGCCAAAGACAAATTTCAAGACTCATAGTTCATGTAGTGAATATGTAAACAAATATTAAGATTTATATATATGCATACGTGTGTGATATATCAACCTGCAATTAGCATAGTGCATGCGAATTGTTTTCTCCCCCTTCAATACACGAACTACATGCGCCATTATACTGGGTTTGTGAAGTGTAGGCTGCAAAATGAAAAAAAAAAACACGATCTAAGCAGTCAACCAAAAACTAATCGTTAATCAAATTATAAGAAAATAAAAGTTAACCTAACAAATTATTTGAAGTACAAATGAAGCCACTTTACCACATCATATTATTGAGATTAGTATATTAATACATAACAAAAATTTGAATCAATAAAACAATTTTAATTTATTAATACATAACCTAATTTTTATTCTAATGCCAACACATATCTCAAGTTTGTCAGCCTGTGCATTTAGCTTTAGTGAAGCATTTTGAGGTTAAAACATAAGCAACAGGAAGTGGAGTTGCACAGGCTGTGCATTTATTTGAGCACTGGATCAGTCATCTAAATATTTACATATAAGGTCCCATATGCAACCACTTAATAAATACGATCTAACATTCAACTATTATGTAATCATTATTTTGGGTCTACACTCAGGCAACTTCTACACCTTACGTAGACAAATCAACAAATAACAAATAACAAATAACAAATACCAAACTTCTTTTCTTTACAAGTAAACAGAAGACAAGCAGCATAAGCCATTTACCACTAGTATGGAAAACGCAGAACTAACTGCTTCATACCATAATGTTGACAATCAGCCTGGATAGCAAAACAACTTAAAACCTCCTCAACACAAAATATGGGTAGAGAATTATACATATAAAGTCAATTAATCAATACCTGTCGATTGACAAGCACAATATCCCCATCTCGCAAGTGACGATGTACTATTTTACTTTCAATGTCATTATCAGAGACCTTCCCATGTTGCATGACAGCCCCTTTTGAAGAAGGCAATTTTCTTGATATTGAAATGCGTTCTCTCCTGTTTTGCCTCAAAATCTTGGGACCAGATTTATCAACATATTGTGTAGCTCCAGGATGGATTTCAGAACCGTTGACAATAGCATTCCTCAACTTGTCAACATTCCACGGAGTAACTCTCTGTAGGAAGATCAACATTAAAAATAAAAAACAACATTAACGCTCCATTGAAGCCACAGAGCCCAATAGTAACCCTTACCTCAGGATATGTTAGTCTCGTTGCAAAGTATGGAGGAATCCCAATCTCATTAACAGCTAAGTAGGGATCCGGAGATATGACAGACCGGCACGCAAAATTTACCCTTTTGCCCATCATTTTCTGCCGGAACAGGCCTTCCTTCTTCTCAAGCAACTGACATATTCCGGGAGCCGCATCTCTTTGACCTTGACCTAGAATTAAGTACAGAAGGGTCATTGCTTAACTTCTACAAACAGGTGAATAATTGACAAAGATCATGCAGTAACTAATCCAGCATACCGAAAATATAATTATATGTAAGAACCTGCAAATAAATAGCAATCACTACGTAAATGCACCAATTACTGTGGACAGGGACACAATGCATCTAAGACCTATGGAATACTAACATCAAAGAAAGTGGTCGTGGAAATAAATAAAATCCAACACAGTATGACCTTGCATTTATTAAGAGCAAGCCATTCAAAACATAAAAAAAATAGGACTCCCAGTCAAGGTCATTCAAGTGTTTAATAACACTTTGGGAATCAAAACAAGAGTGGGGCCCACATAAAATCAGCAATCACACTCCTGATTTTCAGGAGTGGGAATCCATGCTGAGGGTGTGGTAATGTCATTGCTGGTAATCATGGTTCATCAACAATCACTCTGATTCCAAGTTAGTAAACATGAGAGCAGTCACTTTTTGGAACCTTGTGGAGGAAAAAGTGGAAAAAGGATTAGAGGGCTGGAGTAAAGCTTATTAGTCAACGGGGGGGGAGGCTGAAATTAATAAAATCGGTGTTGAGAAGTTTCCCAATCTGATATCTATCACTTTTTCAAATTCCCTGAGGTGTGACGCAGTGATTGGAGGGGTTAATGAGAAACTTTTTTGGTGGGATTACTTAATAAGATGTCTTCACTAATACTCACCCTTACACCTAAGGAAAAAGGAGGTGCAAGGGTGAGTATTAGTGAAGAGGAACAAAAGTTCGCTTGGAAAGTGGCAGTGGAGATTTCATACTGCATGAAAAAGGCAGGGATCCCAAGATTGCGGCAAGAGACTCAAGTCGATGCCCATGGATTTTTCTAAAGGGTTATTTCTTTTGTTGTGTGGTGTCGCTTTCGAGTGGGTATGGGAAATAGTAAGGTTTTGGGAAGCTGTTGTCCAAATCTATCTGAGTTTCATTTATATGCTTCAAATTGATTGTTTGAACTTTTCAGGCTAATCAATCTCTTTCTTTTAGATGCATCAATATTGTTCCCCAATTTCTATCTATGATTCTCTTTCAACACTTCTACTGCATGCTGCACACGAAATTTACTGATTGTATTACAAAGAATAATTAGAGGAATACAAAGAATTTCAAAATAATAACAATAAAATATTAAGGGTGCTTTTCTTAATGATTTTTTGTACATAAAAAGGAAAAAGGAACAAGCAGAAAGCAAAGATGTAAAGGGAAAAAAAGGAACTATAGAACCAAATATTTGAACACAATACAAAATTTATGTATTAACAGAGAGAATCCAAAATACACATTCACTCACCGGCAGCAGTTTTGCTATTGAACATCACATTTATACTCTCTTGAAGATCCCTCCACCGTCGAATTGTCCTTGAGTGCTCTAAGTTGGTAAGAGTTTGGCTCAAAGAAACATTTGCCTCCAGCACCTTACTTAATAAGACGGTTTGAGGATGCTCCATCACCTAAAAGAAGCATCAAACAAGAAAGGGTAACATCGTGTACATCATGAACATAGAAAATGTAAAAGCATGACCAAGCAAATAGAATTCAGAGAAGGTGGTGGTGGGACATAGCACATTACCCCATAACCTCTTCAAGTAAAACAAAAATTAACAAAAAATCTAGAACAACTCAAACAAGATGCAATCCCAAAAAAGAACCTTTTCTAAAAATCTAGTAAAGGCTTTTTTGGGTGGTTCTCTTGTAGCAAGTTTTTACTAAAAAAGAATTCATAATTCTTATATACTTCAAAACGGAAAAGAAGAAGCCTTTCTAGATGAAGAAAAATGGCACAATCATAATACAATATGTGGTACAGAAAACAACAAACCATCAAAAATATATATATAAGGTCAATATTTTAGCACAGTTGGTCAAAAGAACAAACAAGTTTTGAGCTTCAGAGTGCTAAGTCTATCAATAGAGAACCACAAAACCATCTCTTTTATATATAGATAAATTGACCGAGAAAGGTATTATTATTCTATCCATAAACTGAACTATCCAGTTACCAAAGGACCTTACAATCACAAGGGCCTACAGTGCAATATAGGGAATCCAAACGATCCAATGATCTCTGCCCCAGTAACCGGAATCCATCTATGAGGGAGTATATTAATGTGATGGATAAATAAACATATAGATAAGTGTCTATGTGTATATATATATATTTATAGAGAGAGAGAGAGAGAGAGAGAGAGAGATAGAGAGCACAAAAGTGGGTCTCTGAAGTAAGATATACATACAGAATCGCCACCCTTGGATGGAGGACGGAATTTGATTGGTGGTACAAGAACAGTCTCCAAGAAAAACATAGAGTGACCTCCATTTGTTCCAGTTTCTTGGCACTGGATATCACTAATAAAAGAGCAGAGTTGAGATTCATTTTCCCACAGAAGCCTAATAATTTCTTTAACCTGCAAGAAATGATAAAATTATAAAGCACTTCAAAATAAGGATAAGTTTCATTTTGAAGGTCTGCATAGAATAGACCCAAGTCAATGACAACAATTACAAGCATTAATCTCATCCATCTATCATAGTTTCATGCTAACACTGGCAAGGAACATACCTCTGTTGGAAGTAGATCTCCCGACAAGGAATTTTTCTGCTTAAAGAACTCACTAAGCACTTTGCTCCCTTGTCCTTTTTGCATTCTTGTAGCAACATTGTTAAAATTCTCATCCTCAAGCATAGATGCCTCTTCATCTTGACCAGTCAAGGGTCCCTCCAGGTTGCACCCTCTGAGGACATTTTCTCTCGCATGGTCACTGCCACTCTACAACCACCAACCCATAAAGGTGAAATTTTAGTTACAAATCCAATACTTACAAGGCCGAGGACCCTTAATATTATAATAAAGGTTACAGACTTGTCCATGTTTTTAAAGACAAAAAAGAAATATAGATCGGCAGATATGTTCTTACATCTACATATAGAAAAGTAAAACTAACAAGTACTCAATATCTGTGTGAAAGCACAAACTTTTTTGCTTTTTCCCTTTTTTTTAAATCAGAAGAATAAACTAGTGACCTTTTTTATAGGAAACACAAATTTCTATTGAAAAAGAAAAATAAGATACAGAAATGACGGTCCATCTCTAGTTAATCACAAAAGCTAGAAAATTATAAGTAACATATTACAATAAGTTCATAACTCCCCCCAAGATGACTCTGGCATTGAACCCATAAAGGTACCACAAAAAATCTACTATTTTCCTTAGAAAATCCACTTCCTCCCCAGTCCACCTTATCTACAAAACCTATTATTTCTCTTCATGCAAGCAACCTTAAGAACTACTAAAACTGTTGATCTTTATAAAATTACTCTCCTTATTAGCACCAACACAGAAATGACCAAAAATCCTCAACCAACAAGAATAGCAATTTTCAGGCCAAAGACGCACTAGTCCAAACAATTGTAGACCCAACAGAAACCTAACCAGAATTGAAAACATTGAAAAGGCAATGCCAAAAACAATAAATTAATACAAATTAATACAAATTAATCTACACGCTAGGCATCACAAGGAAACATGGATGAGGAGAGAGACAGGTACGAGGTTTCTGGCTTGGAGTATCTCACAAGTATGAGTTTTCTCATCAGTTGCCAAACCAACAAAACAACAACAGTTTAGGAGGAACACCGACCTTCCAAATCACCTTTTTGAAAAGAAACTGACCAAATCATCTTAAAGGGCCTGCAACTGAATCATGAATACATCATACATGTTTGCTGGGCCTAACTAGAATCAAAGATATATTATTAATCCAACTATCCTATAGCCCAATTCCGTCCCATGGACAGCGGAAACTGAATGGGATCTGGAAATTCCCTATCATTCAAATTCCACCAAAATGTTAAGCTATGAGAGAAAAGAGGGCAAAGGAGCCATGGAAGATATTATAGCAATCAGTTAAACGAAGAAACAAATCACAGAATTATGGGTCTCCATACCAAACTTCTTCCAAAACATAGACAACAGAATAAATGAAGAACAATAACCCTCAAAGATATATTTCGAAGGATACCGAAAGAACCTTGTATATTCCCCCAACATTCTGTTGCACTCCTTACTTACCCTCAATGATGGAACCCACCAAAAATCTTGCCTGAGGGAGTTAAATCTGAAACATACTATAGAAGTTGACTCCTTGGCCACTGTCAGTAAGATTTGAGTTCGGAGTCAATCAAGGTTTCTTAAAGAAAGAAGAAAACTCATGTTCAAGGAGTTATCTCCACAACTACTTACTTAAAAAGGCTTTAATTATAAATTCCAATGGCTAGCTGCGCTCTATGTTTTGGTTTTTCACACAAGATCACAATTAATTGAGTGTTATCTCCTCCCCTCATCAGTCATCACTAAATTCACTATATGTTAGGAATAGTACTACAGGCACCAGCTATTATCTCAACTTTTTAATACAACTGATGTGGCACATAGCATGGCAGCTGCTTACTGGTTGTAATTAAAAGAGGGTTCACAGTGTGCCCAAATATAAGTAAACGAAATGCTGCAACATCAGTTGGGATTTAAACATTTGGGATACGAGTTGGTACCCCAAGAATTATTAATACATAGTGACCTCTTATTCTCTGACTCATTCCCGATATTTGGTTATACAGTTGTGACTTCCCTCTCTGATCTTTCTTCCAATCAATTGTTATTCTCCAACTCTATCTAAAAGAATGATCAAGCACATGTAATATGAGGGAAGTTAACCCTTATGGTGTTTATGAAATAAAATTAACTCTATAAAACAAAAAATGAACCCTAAAAAACATGCAATAGACAATTAAAAGGCATTCAATCTTCCTGTTATTGTCCCTTGAAATAGTTATTGGACAAGTAGCAGAAACAATGTTCTATCTATGCAACAAAGTTATTAGAGAAATCTTCCTCAACTTTTCTTTCAAACATGAAGGAAGAAAATTTTATTAATGAACAACAAAAGCAAAGGAAGCCACAGGCACAAGAGATATAAGTGTCTACCAATGTCCAAGGGCAGCAAAATGCCTAATAAAGAAAAGAATATGAACCTAGAATAACAAAAACCTTACAGAAAAATTAGGTCAGTCTCTCATATAAACATTGACATATGTAAGTAAGTTGGCACAATCTTATGCTGACACATTCATCAAAATATTGGAGCTCCACTCCCCTTCACTTTTACCATAAAAGAAAATGAAGGCCTACATACTAATAATTACAGAAGTAATATTTTATATACCACTTCTTAACCATAAGTTTAAAAGTCAATAGAAAATAAGGAAGCATATCTTTTTAATAACTATGAAAGCAGATACTAATAATTTCTCTAATAGTTCCATGTACTGAGTATGGAAGACCATACCATTTGGAACCATCCAAAAGTAGGTTTACTGATTTTGGGATTTTTAGCCTTGCAATTCTTGCACTCCTTCCCATGCGTCGGCAAAGCCTTATCCAAAACAGACATTATCTCCGTAAACTGAAGAGAAGTCCATCCTTGCTGCTTCAAATCATTGTCTATGTGATTACCACTCCCGTTGCAGTCTGAGTATTCACTAGGTGAGTCGGACTCTAACCTTTTAGCCCCAAGAACATCACCTTTCATTATGAGTTTCAATTGGGAAACATGTTTCTCAACCTTAATCAAACAAGAAAGAAGCACAACAGAGAAGGGGAAAGAAGTTAGAGAGGAAATAAGGTGATCAAGACAAAAACTTCTGAAAGCAATAAAATTAAGGGAACACCACAAAGGGCTATGGAAGACGCTAATTTCATTTCACCAAAGTTCAATTACATGTTGTCGGCTTGTACGGAAATGGTAGCAGAAGAAACAGGTTCTTTGTAGAAGTTTGTGAAGAATGTTGAACAGCAAGGGATTATAAGCTGGCAAAACAAGGTCAATATGACCACAATGACCCGAGCACGTATATGCTGTCTGACCACACGTTTGGCAACTGCATAAAAAAAATAAACAACTAAGTCAATCAACAATAAGTCAAAACATCAGGATTCGAACTAGATAGCTGCACTGACCAAAATCAACCACTTATAAAGTATTATAAAAAAAAATGGAATTTAAGAAAATAAGAATAAGAACTATGATAATAATTCAGATTCCAAAAAGACATACAGAAAAAAAAAATGTATCAAGATTTTGTTTAACGTTCTGGTGTACAAGATTTTGTAGAACTTCATTCTATGTCATGTTATTGACTCTCCAAAACCATTCATGGCAATGCAAGAAGAAAACAGTGGAAAATACTAAGCAAATAAATCATCATTATCAGCTTGGTCCCAAATTACAGTTTCCACACATCTCTGAGAGTAGAATACTCATTCCAAAATAAAGTGGTTCGGTTTTGCCCCTATTTAGTCAAACATAAGCATACCTCTGTAAATCACTAAACCCCAAAATAATAAATAATAAAACAAAACAAACAATATGTTTTAACAGTCTAAATTAAAAACATGAAACCATTGAAACGAATGTGCAGAGAGCTTAGAATGCAAAGAATGGGCATGAAAAGTGGCGTTACATTTGGCCGCGTTCATCCCCGAGTGGGCCCATCGCCTTGTCGTAAAGGCCACCATTCACGGGCGTACGTGTTGAGTCATCGAACAAAATTGGGCTGGTAACCTTCACAAAGCTGTGCTTCCGAACCTCTTCGTCGGTGAAGAAGCCAAACCTAATCGCATCCACGGACGTCGTCGGAACCTGCGATAAAAGCTCCGAATTTGTAATAATTCACAAATTCATTGAGCTTCCCCATTCGACTCAACACAATAATACGACAACGACCCACTGAAAGTAAAACACAAATACAATCCGTATATACATATAATATACAAATAGATAGAGAGAAAGAGAGACCTCTGAGGCAGCCATGGCGACGATAGAGAAAGAGAAATATTGGAAGGAATCTCGGCGGCAGAGGAAGAAGATGAAGTTTGATTTCAGAGAGAGAAAAAGGTGTGAGGGTTTAAGAGAGGGTTTTGCGGTTTTCAACTCGCCGCAGTTATACTACTCGCGTGCGTGTTGCGCAGTAGTATCTTGTAAAGTCTTTTTTTTTTTGCACTGTCGTTTTGCCAACGATATTTGTCAATTTACCCTATAAATTACTTTTCGGTAAATTAAGAACATGAATTTTTTGAAAATAATTAATTTAGGAGGTGTATTCAATTGAAATTTTAAAACTATTTTGAGATTATTTAAACAAGTTTTGTTGTATTTATCCCGGGAATTGGTTCATGTCAATTTAGAAATTCTGAGTTTTGTCAAAATTTCAAGTTTATTTCTCTCATCCAAAAGCACAGTAAGGGCCAGTTTGGCATTGCTGTGCTGTGAAAATAATCGCTGTCAGAATTGTTGTGAGAGAAATCAGCTGTGAGAGAACACAGTTTGGCGTTTGGTAAACTTTTTGTTAAAAGTGTTGTTGGTATGAATTCCCGTATAATCAAAAAATAATTGCTGCATAATCATTAAATCCAGCGCCTCTTTGAAACTAATTCCTGTATAATCAGAAAATGAAAGCACTTTATTAGATGCTTTCCCAAATAGCTTTCTCTCACAGCAATTTTTAACAATAAGTGATTTTCTCATAGTTTACCAAACAGGTTGGGCTTCCCAAAATTTTTTAAAAATCACTTATCACCCCAAATAAGCAATACCAAATAGGCACTAACAGTATTTTTGCTCATCACTTTAACCCAAAGTTTAACTATAATTAACTCTTTATTTTTTATTTATTTAATGATATTATTATGAGAGAGAAACAATGTTGTAGTAAGATTTTTCCTGATTTATTATTAATTATTTTATTAATTAACCCAACAAACTTTCTATTTTTCTATTAATTACCAATGAAGAAAACAACAACCCAAATAATTAACAACATCATGACGATCATTACTCAAAAAAACAGAACGCCACTCCTCCTTCATAACCAAGGACGGTCCCAAGGAACTTGGTTTTTATTTTTTTTTGGTAAAACAGAAGAAACTATTCACCATGTCTAAACAGACCAATCTAGCTTCAGGAATACCTCAAACATCACCACCTAAACACGAACTGACCCAACTAGGGGCCGTGTCGAGAATGAATAAACCCATGTCCAAGTTATAGCTCCAGTTGGCAAGACAGTCAGAAACTCCATTCTTCTCTCTATACACATGTGTGAGGGTACAATGACCAATTTTTCTCACCAGTTCATAGCAGCTATCAACCAAGGCTGCCAAAGGGTGCAAACCAAGCAGAGAAGGTTGCTGGCAAAAGGTTCCCAGCGACAGCGCTGCCTTTTCAGTTTCTATTGTTTTGATTTATTTTTTAAATTAAATTAATCAAGAAAAGTGAAGAGTTTGTTGAGTTAATTAATAGAAGGGCTTCTTAGATATAGATATAGGTCCATTTTCATCAAGATGTAATGAATGCAGTCCACATGCTTTCTCTTTTCAATTGCAGTTCATTCTCACCAAGTAATCAATTAGTATGTCTATAATTTTTAAAGAATTTACAGTATATACTATTATCATAAAAGGGAATTATATGAGAACACTTTTCCTAAAATTTGGTGTTTCTATCTATGTGTGTGTGTGTGTTTCCTTATATATGACGTTTCCTCTTGTGTATATATGTACCTACCTTACAAGTAAAAAAAAAAATTCTTGATTTTTCTCAAGTAATTTTTTCTAGAGTTTCATATATGTACATACATAACTTTCCTTCCAGGTAATAGGTTTTTTTTTTTTTTTTTTTGGTGGTTTTCCAAAGCAATTTTGTATGGAGTTTTATCTCAATATGAGTTTAAAGATCCATAACCAAACTATATGAGTTTAATTACCTGGGCTAGAGGGTATAACTACCTATACTATAGGTAACTTATGGATTTAATTACCTTGACTAGAGGTAATTTATGGGTTTAATTACATGCACAAGAGGTGTATGTATAGGTACCTTACCTATTGTTAATGTATGAACTTTCCATGAACTCTTATTACAAATTTTAAGGTCGGTATACCTTGGGAAATTTTCAAAATTCAATTAAATTCAAATCAAATATGATAATTAATGTCCTACAAATCAATAACTTACTGGTTTTACAAATCCATAATTTACCTTATTTATGTTTTAGGGACATAATTGGAACAAAAAAATAATTAATAAATAAATTAAATAAAAGTAAACATCAATAAATTGAAAAAGGCATGTAATCTTAGGTGGTGCAAAAGTCAAAGGACTTGGATCAATAACAACTTCTGTGTGGATCACACCCAATATCTCTCATCATAATTGGACTTATGCCAAATTTTCTATTAATAGAATAAGGATAAATTAGGAAAAATCTTATTAAAGCATTGTTTCTCTCTCATAATAATGCCATCAAACAAATTAAAAATTAAGAATTAACTATAGTTAAATTCATGGACATGTGTTACCTTTTGAGAAGGGTGGTGAGAGTACACCATGTTTAAAGTGGCGAGCAAAAATACTCCCTAAAGTGGTGAGCAAAAATGCTCCCTAAAGATTATTAGGATTTTTAAAAGAGAGTAGCCAAATCTAGTGGTATTCAATCAAGACTTTAAACAAGTTACAAAAAGTTTTACAGTGCGTTTGGATGAGGGAAATAAACTTAGGATTTAGACAAAAGTCAGAATTTCTAAATTGACATTATCCAATTCCCGTGTTTTGATATAAAAAAAAAAATATATAGAAATTTCGAAATTCCACATGGTAAAAAATATGGAATTTGGAGGTCATAAATCCCAACTATAAATTTCATTTAAAAGTCATCATTTCTAAAATTCCAAAAGGGATTGAGTTTATATAACTTTACAAATAAATGTTAAATTTTGTATTTAAATGTGAGGAGGTTTTGCGAAGGACATCCAAATCCTGCCTCTAGGACCACACCGGAAGCCCATGTTATTAAAGTTAACTTTGATGCTACTTGGTCAGCATCTTCTGGCAAAGCGGGAGCAGGTCTTATAGCACGAAATGTAAATGGTAAGTTCGTGGGAGCGAAATGCCTATCTTTTCACACAAAATTCACAATCATGGCTGAGGCAATTGCTGATTTTGAAGGTTGCAAATGGGCATCTGAGCTGGGCTTATCGGAGGTTTGCTTTGAATCAGACTCCAAAGAACTGATCGAGAGCATGAAAGGAAACATAAAGCGTGGAAGATGGAATCTTTACCCACTTCTATCTAGGATTCGTGAATGCAATTCCAATTTCTCAAACTGTAATTGGGCATGGACCAATAGGAAAAACAATGCAGCGTTAGATCATCTTGCGTCACTGGCACTATCGAGGTTGAGTCCGGAAGTCTGGGTATCCAGGCCCCCCATGTCACATCCCGGATCGGCTCTGCCGAAATACAATATTGTCCGCTTTAGGCCCACCCTGCCCTTACGGTTTTGTTTTTGGGAACTCACGAGTAACTTCCCAGTGGGTCACCCATCTTGGGATTGCTCTAGCCCAAACTCGCTTAACTTCGGAGTTCCCATGGAATCCGAAGCCAATGAGCTCCCAAAAGGCATCATACTAGATAGAGGTGGGCATGTACATATAAGGCACATCACTCTCTCTCCGTTGATCGATGGGGGATGTTACAATCCTCTCCCCTTAGGGGTCCGATGTCCTCGTCGGCACACTCGCACCACACGGCAGAGTGACTATGATACCATTCTATCACATCCCGGATTGGCTCCGCCGTAGCACAATATTGTTCGCTTTAGGCCCCCCTTGCCCCCACGGTTTTGTTTCTGGGAACTCATGAGCAACGTCCCAGTAGGTCACCCATCCTGGGATTACTCTAGCCAAAACTTGCTTAACTTCGGAATTCCCATGTAATCCGAAGCTAGTGAGCTTTCAAAAGGCCTCTTACTAGATAGAGGTGGGCATGTACATATAAGACACATCACCCTCTCTCCGTTGGTCGATGTGGGATGTTACATCCCACCTCTCTTATGCATGTCTTAAATCGTGACGGTCTTCCCTGCCCTCCTCCAGCCTCCATATAGCATGCGCTGTTCAAGATGGCCAAGACTCTCTGAAGTTGGATTGTCGTACCACTCCCATACTGTGGGGCTCTTTCTTGTAGCAGTTTGTAAGGGTGTATTGAGTTTATTTGCTTTGCATGGACTTCTGTTTTGTCGCATGGCTTTGCTTCTCCTTATTTGAGTTGTAATCTTTTTGGATTGCTCTCCTTTAATGAAAGTTCTTATTGACCCAAAAAGATCCGTTACCGAAACAAATAACTTCACAAATTCTAAAACATTGATTTCTGTCATTTTAAATTCCATCATTTATGAATTCCTTTGTACTTTGGACCTAATTACCTCGTTCCGACACATCCCAAAGATACTGACCGTGCCATGTCGGGCCTTATTTAAACAGGCCATGCTCGTACTGTGTCAGGTCAGCCCGGTCCGTTTGACACCTCAGATGGAGGTGACGCAGTCTTGAAATGAATGCGTTTAGTTTAAATTTCCCTTAATTAAGTTGAGCCTGCAGTGTCCTGTTTCATATTTTAGTTGTATACAAACTATAGCATGTTTAAGGATAAGAAGCCCTGTAGTAATTTTATTTATAAAAAAAATTAAAACAACAATTTTTCTAAGTCCACTGAGGGTGGACATTTTAGAGACAATTATGTTCTGGAAATGTCATGCTTAACCATATTGCTCCCGTACACATAAATTACACCGAACAGAAATGATAAAAGCGAAAGGGTCATGTCCAAAGCCTCACCATGTTCACTAACAAACAAGGTCAAAGGAAGTGTAATTTCTGAGGGGCATCCTAGACCTAGCAGTGCTGCTACAGCCATTCTTAAGAGTCTATACAGAAATTACCCTAATCAACCAGCAGTTAATGAATTGATATGCACACAAAATATGCGTTTTACTGAATCAAGGGGGCACCACAGAGAAAGAACTTTAAAGCTCGACCACACTACAGTAGGGGAGGGGTGACGAACACGCAAGCAACATGAATCACAAGTTGCCCAGCTACAAAAGGCTTGGGAATGAAGGTGTACTCTATTGCTGTTTTTCTGGTTTGCCTGAAGACTCCCCTTTGTTATTGTTATTTGCAGGAGCCACTGGGGCAGGTGTTGAACGCTCTGACTGCGAAAACCGAATCAAAATCTGCATAAGGACAGTAACAACGCCCAAACCCAATGCTGAAAATGCAATACCCTTCCATGAGGATAGAAGCGAAGACCAGTAGAGGAACTTTAGAGCCCCCAAAATAAGCAAACAGGCCCAAGCTGTAACAACCTGCACTAAGCATGAGTTAATTAGCAGTACTTACAAGACACCCCCAGTTACCTGAATATAGAGAAAAGGTAACACAGTAATAAATAAAAAATGGAGTGGCAAGATGGGTAATTTTTAAGAGCACGTATCCCACCAAAAGAGACTTTGGCGGCCGACCAGTAACTTTCAATTGTTGATCGCCAAAAGTTTGCTCTACTGTGTGTTTGTCCAACAATGCATCCTAGTATATGAAAAACAAACAAGAAGACCATCAAAATTAGGACATTAATACATGAATTATTGGAAGCAAAACCCGATTAGTCAGTTCAATTTGATTCAAGAATATATGTGCAAAATACATCTTAATCTTTTCCCTTCATTTTCCAGGTGCATGTATTTCACATATGATTCCGGAAATGCCAAGAACACAACCATGCAACACATTATATAGTAGTCACCTTGGCAACAAATATATCTTTACACCATTGTGCAACAGCCTCATCAGTTTGAGGCAAATCCCTCATTACATGCCGCTTGATGTGCACATGCACCTGCAAGAGAGTAACAACCAGGGCAGGCAAGTTTGTATCAGCCAAAAACCCAGATATAAAAAGGGCAGCTCAGTGCACAGGGCTGCTGCCAATCCATATGATTCAATCAGTAATCACTAACATAAACAATTTCAAATTTTGTAATCATAAAAAGCATTCAGCACAATTTCAAGACCCTCTGAAAGTCAAATGAATGTACAATGCAAATCTAGCATTATCACAGTAAGTAGAAAAGCTTCAAATTATGTAGTTGACATTCAGAGTTGACACAAAGCACTTGTTACTACCCAAGCGAGGAGCACGAGCCATTGAAAACTCCTCACAGATACCAAAGGACCCACAATGTTAAAAAAAAAACATAAAACAAAATCATTGCCCTTTGCCCTTTTTACTCCCAGAACATTTGAAGAACATGCTCAATGAAGAAATATGCCAACTAGTGATTCAAAACCACAAGGTATAAGAGAATTGAAAATGCAAAAATGATCACAGTTTCACTACTCGCATTGCACATCACACCACAACTATCTGGACAGATGTTTCTTAGAATGCCTTACGTAAACAAGCCACATGAGTGTACTCAATTAAACAAAAATGTGCATTTAACATTCTGTGTCAGTTCTACATGTGAATTTAACGCTCAAACCTACATGCACTTGCTACAATTAAACAACTTACACAGCCTTTTTTAAAATCTCAAGTAAGGCAGGCTTACCACAGAAGGTCGCCCCTCAAAGAGTCTTAGCATTGTTGGTGCAGGTGAACTTTTAGGAATAGCCACTGTTACATCATAAATGGCTGGAGCAAATGAGCGCATCTGACTCACAGCGGTGACAAAACCCTGAAAGAAACAAGAGTTTTACTAGATAAGCCAAAACCACGTGTAATAGGGAATAATGGCCTGTTGTAAAGGAGGATTCCAGAACGTTATACTTTCTTATGCAGATGGGAATTCTGTAACCAGCCAGGAGATGGAGAAGGCATTCCAAGAAAATTATTATTATTGTTTTCTTAAAGTAGTATGAGAAAATGCAACGGGAATTTTACCTTAGTACGAGGAATCAAAACATTTCTAGGGACAGGAAGCCCTGTTGCGGCTGCATATTCTTGAGCTGCTAAAAGCTTTGCCTGTGTAAAACGAGTGCCTTCTACAAACAGAGCCAACCAAAAGGGCTGAGGGAAGTCCTTCAGCCGTTGAACACCTGACTGCAGATTTATTACCACAATAAGCAAATGAGATCAGCAAGGTTACTCCAAAAGTAGACATTTTAACGTATCGCATATGGACAGCTAGGTTAGAAAAGAAATGTCCCCATTCAAAGTGCAAGGCTAATCCTAATCCTAATCCCCTTTTACTCAAGTCTAACAATGGCTCCTGTTTGGTTTCAAGGAAATGTGATAGTAATGAAAATTCAGTAAATAAAAAACAATAATAAAAAATTAAGTCAAAGTGTCAACTTATGGATAAATGTTACGTATTGTCTCAGTCAATATATTTGGGTCTCGGAAAGACTCAACGTCGTATAAGTTTCTTCCTCCTATTATGAAAAGGGTGTCTCTTATAAAGCAATCACATTTGGGAAGAACCAAAATTAAGTATTGTTGAAAGACCTGGTGATTTGGTATCTCTTTTACTTTCTATTCTTTTCTTTTTTTCTTTTTCATTAGTCATTTACTTTCTAACAACCATACTCATTTATCCTTCCTATTATTTCCCATCGAACTTTAGGGTTACAGAAACTATGAATCTTTCTTTTATCTAAACCTCTTCTAATTGCCAGTTTTCTACCACCTATGACCACAATAATCATAGGCAACAACTCACCTTCTTTTGTCCTACATCAACATGGTAGCCGAGCCAAAACATTCTCTATGTTCTTCAAAATTTCCCATTTCTTCAAGTAAAATGGTTATAAATTCAGAACTTTCATCTAGATTTAAGGATTTGTCTGGCACTCAGTGAGTTGATTGAAAAAAGAAATCAGTTCATTGAAAAATAGTTGTAGTGGTAGGAAAAATGGAAACATCAATTTGTTACATACAGCCCCTAAGCAAGAAGAACCTAGACTCTTTGTGGAAGAGAAGTGTGAGAAATTGGAAGTTAGTGAATTATATGGAGACAAAAACCCTGAAGCATTTCTCAATTAGCCACATGGCTTAGCTTTTTAGGTGGCCTCTCTTGGCAGATGAGTGAAACCTCTTTTCTTTAGAGAGTTTGGAGGAAAAAAGAACTATCGAACTAATTATGCAGTCATTAAAATTTAGGAGATATCAAAATGACTATGAAGTTCATCTACAACACACTACTTCTTATCAACTAATTACAAGCAACGAGTTCACATACAATTCTCAGAATTGGTGCTAGGAAGTCTATTTTGAAGATATACCGTCTGATTCTTTAGCTTGGTTACAAAACCTGACCTCAATGCAATGAAGATATTTACGATATCTATGTCCAGATTGGTTATCAAATTGAACAAGAATATAAAGGAGAGATTCCTTAAGAGTTTCATGAGAAAGCAAAACTCTCTAGTGTAAAGAACAACTTAAATGTGCCTGTGTATATCATATGTATATAAAATATGTAGATAAACAACCATACACCAATACCTTTAATGTGCCTTCATCTTTGGCCCAGCTTCTTTCCAAGAAAAGATACTCAGAAAACCACATTGACCACCCTATGACCTGCATGTAGAAGGCATGCCATTTACTGACAAGAAATAAGGAACGCCCAAAAATAAGGCAAATGAGAATGCTTATGTTAAATGAAATGTAGACTGGATGATAAAAGTGGGGCCACAATACAACATTTGCAGCAAAACCCCAAACCCGCAACTATTACATGAAAATGTATCAAATTAAATTTTTAATAAAGTCTATAATAAAATTGCAATATGGTCTGAAATTAAGTATTCAATGACATCTAAACTTCTAACTATTAATACCTCAGGATCATACCAGACTCACAAACTTCAAATTTTAAAATCTTATCTAAGTTGTTAAGGTTATAAACTAATCTCATTTAAGAAAAGATTAAAAAAAAAAAAAAAAAAAAAAGACTAAAGGACCCCTTGTGGGGCCAACTCTGCATTGTTGTTTAATGATCTGAACCATATGTTTTCTCTCCATTCAAGAATCATCCTGGTAAAAATTGGCCCAATCGAAAACCACCTAACCATCTGATTATCATTACGATTATTTAGGGTTTACCAGAAACACTGTTTTGGTCTATTTATTTGATCACAATTCGACGTTTTAATGATTTTTTATTACGCTATTTTTTCACAAGGATTACTCCTGAATGGAGTCTTAAGAAAATAAATGGCTCAGATATTGAACTACAATTAACAGTAGGTCCCACAAGGGATCCCATTTGTTTGCATTCCTCAATGGAAAAAGCGTCTATGTATGCAATGTCTTCTTGTCAAGACAATGTGGCAACCTAAGATGCTTATGTTATCACACTATGAATCTAGACCACACGTTCAAGCAAGAATCAGCATGATATAGAAAATATCCCTTCTCCATGTAGACACAAACAATGCATATATGTGTGTGTGTGTGTGTGTGTGTGTGTGTGTGTGTGTGTGAACTTAACAGTTTCTGACTTAAAAGCTTCATCTCCACATGCTGACAGGACATCTTAGGGTGGAACATACCGGAAGGAATTTTGATGATTTCTTCATTACAGCTAAGGAGCTTCCAAGGCAACCTGACCGCTGCATGAGTACATTTAGTTCTAAATCAGCAGCATAAAAAAATATAGCACAGCACTAGTCTATATTGTGAACAACTTTTACAAGCACATGTGAATAAATCTCAAATACAACTTTTGTGTGCCTCTACAAATATAATGTAAGCATATCATGAAAACAAACTAACAGATAAAAAAGTACTTTTTGATAATTTATTATATGTATGAATATAAACAGGTTTCTGATATATATATATATATTTGTGCATCATGCATGTGACTGAACTATGATACATAAACAGTGTACCTGAGCCAGAACCCATCCAACAAGCCAATCAATATCACTTCTATGATTGCATATGACAAGTGCATGTTCTTTACCTAGAAAATAAGAAACATGAGCAGATAAATGAACTCTCCTGCATTATTTTGAAAAGGACAATATATACTTAGTCCTAGGCACAAAAACATCAAACAAGAGAGAAAGTTTAAGCCTTACCCATTGAATTAAAGGTTTCATGGTCTGTGTATACTTGAATCTGCAGGAAAAAAAAACAAAGGGGGTTAACTAAATCAAGATTCAGTTAAGTGGACATGGAAAAAAAATAAATTATGGTTCAACTTCGAGTTAAGTGGGCCTTCATATATATAACTTTTCTAGAGGTTCTATATAAATAGGTAAATAAATAGGATGTGTATGCTATTCACCTTTCCATGTTCCTATACTAAAGGTTTTCAACTGTACTGGAAATATAACGACCCAGTAATGCACTCTCCATATTAGTGTGATACCCCACTAGACATATTAGGATATCTTAATCTCTCACTATTCTTTTTTTTCTTGATAAGTTACTCTCTCTCACCACCTTGAAACGGATAAAAAAGACAGTGCACTGTTGCCCTTGGTCTGATAAAACACAAGTAAATTTGTAACCAATCGCCTCTCTCTACCCCCAAAAAGAAAAATATGCAACCAAAACCTAGTTTAGGAATTGATAGCATTTTAGGGATTTATAAAAGCTTATGAGAAGAAAATTTGATCCACATGCTTTGATTTCCTCCTTCAGCATTACATCTTCTAGTCTTTCTTATGGTAGCAATTGCTGCTTTGAATCTTTCAAAAGCCAGCAATTACCTCAATAATTGGTTCGTACAATTTGTATGGGCAAAGATTTTTTTGAAAAATACTTAGTTACAAGCTAGCAGAATAAGTGGGAAAGCACTTAAAAAATGCTCAACATATATTAACTTATTTGCACTTCAAGGAAGTTAAATCAATCAAAACCGCTAAAATCACACGATATGGGGGGCTAGCTAATACCTTAACACCTGCCCACCAATCAATGAGCCACACCAGCTCCAGCCACAATAATTCTGCCACCACTCTGTTTATCCTTCTGTATAAATTCTTAGACACGGGCCGAATAAGAATGAAGCAAATCGCCTGAAACAATGGACCAAGTATGCTAAACAGATTAAAACCTCAAAAGAAAAGAAAATGATTCAATCGATATGATAATTGAACAGAAAAAAAAGAAAAAAAGTGAACTCCTAAATCTCAAATTTTAACTCAGTTTCGAACAATATAATTAAGCTCAATGGGCTCAACAGCATGTGAGATTCAAAAACGAAGTTCTAGAGTTTCGTTTCATCCCCAATTGTTCTCCGAAATCATTGGAATTATACAGGCCAGATTAGAAAGTAGAAACAAAGCCGAGATTCACATGCACGCTGAGAGACGTACGCTGCCCAAAGAACCCCTTGAGAAAGAACAAAACCATAAGGCTAAAATCAATCACTATAAGCAACTTATACTGAACCCCCGGAAAGGAAAGAAGCAAAACCCTCGTAAAATACAGCCCAAAAATTACGAAATCAATTGCAAAAAGATACTGAAAAATGAGTGAACCAAAAACCAAATCTACGCAATTACGAAAATAAAATCCAGAACCATGAAGAGAAAAGCGAGAAGGAGGTGTTTACCTGAATGAGATTGACAACGAGGCCTGAGATGAAGAAGAGCAGGCCCAGTGGGACGACGACAGCTGCAGCAACAATCGGCATGGCCCAAAACCCACAAAGAGGATAGAACGAATTTCACAACACACACAGATTTCAAAATTTCAAATTCCCAAGTGCTCAAAAAGGAATGAAAATTCTTATTTGGAGTTGAATTTAAATTAGAGATTTAACGAGCGAGCCCTATGAAGGCAAGTATCCGGAACTCAGGCACTGTGAGTGAAACGTGTTTGTGAAAATGCGTCACAGAAATGTTGCGCTCTTTAAATGCCGATTCTCATATAATATAACAAGGGAATGAGAAGCACGGCAGTGTGTGAGAAATGGGCTTTCTTTTCTTTTCTGGTTTTGCAATAAAACTCTACGTATTTATTTCTTGAGCTACTCCTTCCTTGGGCTGATAACCAACAAGAGTGGGCATAATATGGTTGGCTTGAATCTCATTGTTGATGGGGTTGATGGGGTTGATGGGGGGTTGGTGGGTCCATGGCCCACATCTTATGAATTTTATCCCAAATAATCAAATATTTGATTTCTTATGCGATCGATGAATCAGATAGTAGATAACAACTTTAAATGCCACACTATTTAGCAACAAGACATGTGAGTTGGCAAACTTTTTTTTTTTTTCTAATACGGTACACGGATGGTTCCAATTAGGGGTGGGCACGGTCCGGATTAGTTCGGTTTTACTCTCAAACCACAGCTGAACCAATAAGAAAATGACAATCCGATTTAGTTTGGATTAGCCTAAAACCATAATGAAAACCGAACCAATCCAAACCAAAGTGGTTTGGATTGGTTCGGCCGGTTTGTGCCTAACACAAAACCATGCATTTTTCAACCTGCTCTTACATTATAATGCTAACATTTTGCCATTATATCATTCCATTTCATCAAAGGCTAACACAACAACATTCCATTTAATCAAAAGCTGTCCAATTTCCAGCATGCATCTAAGTTCACAATTTCCATCAAAACAAACATTCTAAAGTTCATAAGAAATGAATACAAGATGATAAAACTAAGAAATGAAAGGCTGCCCAAAATACAAGTTCATAATTTCCATTTAATCAAAAGCTGTCTAGTTTCCAGCATGCATCTAAGTTCATAATTTCCATCAAAACAAACTTTCTAAAGTTCATAAGAAATGAATACAAGATGATAAAACCAAGAAATGAAAGGCTGACCAAAATACAAGTTGATAATTTCCATTTAATTAAAGGCTGCCCAGTTTCCAACATGTCCTCATACTGCACATAAAAGTAGTTTCAATCAACACAAATTTTAGGATACAAGATGATCAAAATAAGAAATGAATAAGAAAATTACCATAACTGCAAGGTTGTGCATCAATAGAGAATCAATCAGTGAAAATGTGCACAGCCGCATTAACATTTGATCTCCTCATTTCTATATAAGAAATATACATAATCAATATTTAGCTTCAGCACAATAAAACTCACACATTATAAGCAATTAATTGAGAAAAATAGATATACCTGACTCAATGGTTTCATAAAACTCCATCTCCTCAATGGTGGGCTCAACTTTTAAAGAAATTGAAGTGGACTTCAACCAATTTTGTGTACAAATTAAAGCCTCAACCATATCAGGACTCAAGAAACTACGAAATGAGTTAATTGTTCTCCCTCCAGTGCTAAAAGTAGATTATGAGGCAACTGTAGAGACTGGAATTGCAAGCACATCTCTTGCAATGGCCGCTAAATCTGGATATTTAGAAGCATTCACCCTCCACCAATTTAAAATATCAAAGTGTTTAATATCTTGTTTTGCAGCATCCGGCAAATATCTATCTATCTCATGAGATAAAACCACTGCATCTTTATCTTCTTGTCTCCTTTTCCACTTTTCATTCATAGCCTTTTTCCTATCACCTCCAAAGCTTGAGGAGTTAGAACTATCAGTAACTATGCTGCTGCCAATACTTGAGGATGTAGTAGAACTACTACAACTTTGAGTTGGATTACTAACGAAACCTGCCTCGTACAGCCCATAAAGTTTAAACAAAAAATCTTTCACACCAACTGTCTTCTCGGCAACATAAGCATCATTTTCCACATACAAATCAGCAATATGCATTGATAAATTGTCCAATTTATACCTAGGATCAAGAACAACAACTATCAGCAAGAATTGGTTCACACTATCAAGTGATCCCCAATACTTGTCATATTTCAATTTCATATTTTGAGCCATGTTAGATAGAAGAGGATTGCCTACTACACTCATTTTTGCCAATTCACAATCAATTGCAAATAAGTCATGAAAAATAGTATGGGCTGTGGCATGCAAAGTGGCACTACACCTCAAAGTAAAGTCATAAAAACATTTTAAAAACTTGACAAAGACAACAACATTTGCCCAATCCTCCTCAACTGGTGGCATAATCCCTCTACCAAAGTAGCTTTTAAAATGTCCATCCTCATCTTCCAACCTAGAAAAAGCCTTTTTAAATTTCAAAGCAGCTTCTAGCATCATGTAGGTGGAATTCCACCTAGTTGGCACATCCAAGACACCCAAGCCTTTACAATCAATCTTATCTTTTCAATGCAAGATTTAAAAGTTTCTAATCTTTGGGGGGAAGATCTTACATACATGGCAGCATCATGAATACTCTTAACAAAATTATGTAACTCTTTCAAACCATCGGTTACAATGAGGTTTACAATATGAGCATAACATCTCATATGTAAGTGGACACCATCTAACAACACAATGAGATTTACAATATGAGCACAACATCTCATATGTAAGTGGACACCTTCTAACAACAAACCTCCATTCGACCAATCCTTCATCCTACTTTGCAAATAAGATACAGCTTTATCATTTGCAGATGCATTATCTAGGGTAATTGTGAGTACCCTCTCTATACCCCAATCAATCAAACACTTCTCAATAAGTCTGCCAATTGTCCTACCCTTGTGATTTTGAATTACGCAGAAATTCAACACACGCTTATGCAACATCCAATCACCATCTAGGAAATGTGCAGTGAGAACCATATAGTTTATATTTTGGACAGAAGTCCATGTGTCAGTAGTAGGGCAAACTCTATATGCAGCTAACTTTGCTTTCAAAGTTGCTTTTCATCATAGTAAAGTGCAAGCAATCTCTAGCAAGTGTTCTACGAGATGGCGGTATAAACCTAGGGCATGCAACACTACAAAAGTGATGAAACCCTTCTCCATCTACGAAACTAAATGGCAACTCATCAATAATAACTATCCTAAGACATGCTTTCCTAGATTCTTCCTTATTAAATCCCGTTGCCCCAAGAGCAGTAATACTTCCAGATTGGTCCTTGGCAAAAGTTAGGACCTTTTGGTTTGAACCAGGCACCCTATATGGGTATTTTTTGTGTGCATAAATTAGTAATATGAGTTCTCAAACTTGATGTCCCACAAGTTGCTGGATCATATTTATAGTCAACAGTTTTGCAATACTTGCATCTAACCCTAATAGGTTTAGAAGGATTACCAGTTTGATATTGTTCAAAGTGATTCCATACCTCACTTCAATACTACAAAATAGTTAAACAACGACACAAAATAGACGACGTTGCATCTATAAACCATCGTCATGTTTTAAAAGACGACAGTTTTATAAAACCGTCGTTGTATATTACCTTACACACTGCTAAAATGGGTTTGATTTTAAAAACACGACGCTTGTCAATTAACAAGCGTCATCTTTCAAAATGCGCTAAACGAAAAGCGGCACTTAAGGGAATTCGCGATTTAAATATTCAGATTTCTCCCCATTGCTCGAAAAAATCTCTCCCTCCTTTTGAAACCCTCAACAACTCTCTGGATCTCCCTCAACCCTCTTAAACACTCCTTCTCACCTCTGAAGCACTCATCTCTATAATATTCACTACCATCGTCACCAAGCTTGCTAGCGTAGGAATCGGAGTTTGCGATTTAACATTCTAGGCCACTTGAGCCCCTTGGATGCCATCGACACCGTGCTCGCTGGCATAGGAGGTCACAATCTCTTCCTCTTCTTCTTCTCTCTAGCTATGGTTTCATTGTATGCATCAATTTAGGGTTCTTCAAGTTGGACTAGTTTTTATCAATTAATTTTTGGGGGTTAGGGTTTTCGATGTCTGATTTTTGGTTTAATAATTCGTGTCCGATGCGATTAGTATCAGATCTAGTTGGATCGTCGACATGCCTCGACTCCGGCTGAGGAAGAGAAGCCGGACAAATATGAAATTCCACCATCCCCTGCTCCCCCCCACCCCCCAATACAAGGCTAAGCTTGATGAGTCCAAAGCTTTTGCTGTTATTGAGGGTAAATTTCTCCAAATCTCCCTTACTTTATTGAACTTTGTTTTTGTTAAAGATATAACTTCTATATGCTTGGCTGTGAGAATATGATTTTCCTATTCTTGATGTCTTGGGACTTGTTTGAAATATATGTTCTGTTTGTAAATGGAAGATCCTATACACAAACATGAGAGACTTTGTTCTCAGCACTGTTCTCAGCTCTTCCTTGTCCATGGTTCTGCTGCCCAAGTACATTGGTGGCCTAAAGACCATTGGTGTGCATAAAAAATACAACAACCACAAATTTGGATACAAATTTGGATTTTACCCATCCTCACTGAGGAATTAAAACCATCTTCACTTTGGGTCTTGATCGGTTCATAATTGTATATCATTTTGTACCCTTCTAGCTTATGATTTGGTTATGTTTTTGAGTTAAACTTGTGCTTTTAATCCTTTTTGTGTTTATCTTTCAGCTTTAGGTAACAATGATGGCTTTTGATAGGAAATGATGCAATCCATGCATGTTAAAGCCTGATTTGGATAAAGGGAAGAAGTGCTTAAAGACAAACTCAATTTTGGCTACAGCCCCCTGCCAGTCCAGTTTCGTAGGTCATATTGTAAGCTTTGTTTCAGCAACCTACATAGCTCGGATGAGGCAACATTCTTCATGAATGTTGTTTCAATGGGTGTGTACTATAACATATCCAAAATTCAG